>VUQH01032206.1:0-29085 GCA_015106775.1 Etroplus canarensis
TTTCTGCCTTGTCTACTCTTTTACAGGTAGTGAACAATGCAACAAAAAAGTGTGTGTGTGTGTGTGTGTGTGTGTGTGTGTGTGTGTGTATGTGTATATATATATATATATATATGTTTTTTTTCTTTCCCAGCAGGTTGAGAAAATGCTAGAAACACTCAAAACTTTAAAGAAGGAAAGGACCTGTGCAATAAATTGCTTCTTCTTTTAGTGCTAGTCATGAGATGATCAACAGCGGTCAACTCAACTTACATATAATTTCACAGGCATCTTGGCAGTGGTTATATCAGTACCATAATTATATCACCCAAATGAAAGTCGGGAGATATAATTGTGGTTTTGACAAAGCCCTGTAGAGATTTGAGATGTTATCATATTATTCATTACATATTTGGATAAGCTTAACAAAACTTGGTAGTTATACACTGCCAGAGGAGTAGTAGGTTGCTGCTTATTTCAGGTCTCTGGTCCAAACATGAATAATCGTACAGAGAAAAGTATTTCAAAATTGGCAAATATTTATACGCATGACACAAATATCACTTCAGCGTCTACTTTTTAGCTTGTCTGTCCACATGTCTGGCCACCTGGCCACAATTCACAAAAAACTGCTGCTTTTAGTAGAGTATAGAGAGTTTAGGAAAACATACACACAGTGATCACCTAATGCATCTTCATTCAAATTATGCTTGGGGTCAAAGTCAAGGTTACAGTTGTCCTTTTATGGGCACTTTTCCATTTTCACAAGAGCCCCTAGAGTCTTAGTCTGGATTGTTATGTTCATAAATTAAGTTTTTACATGTTCCCCTCTGCCAGATATATAGAAATCCTGTCATTTATTTATGGCATGAAAATGTTTTAGACTAGTAATGTTCCACTGTCACTATTCCTATATTTACTATCCCTATTGTGTGGCAGACTTTTAATGATTCCCCCCTTTTATATGGTAGACTTACTGCTATTAGCAGTTGGAAATATTGCTTTTAAATGGTAATGGGTTGGTACTTATATAGCATTTTTCTACCCTAACTGAGCACTCCAAGCACTTTCTACTACAAGCCTCTATAACCCATTCACACACACATTCATACAGCGCTTTATTCCATGCCTTAAGCGCATTTTAACTATCACACACACATTCACACTCCGATGGATGCATCAGGGGCAATTTGGGGTTCGGTGTCTCGTCCAAGTACACTTCAGCACGTAGACTAGAGAAGTCAGGGATCGAACCATCAACCTTCATGCTGAAAAACGACCCACTCTACATCCTGAGCCACAGCCTCCCCACAAGATAGTGTGGTGGATTGGGGTTTTAGATAGTGTTAGTCATGCTGGTCACGATCGGGGGGTGAAGTGGTCCTATAGGTTGACTCCCAAATTAGGAAGGCATGGTTGGGGCCTTCCTATCACCATTATGCTAACGTTGATAATATCTCAATACTATGACATATCTATTTTATGTTTTCTGTGGTCGTGATTACTACTGACCTTGTAATCGTAATACTCCTAAACTCAAATGATTTTTTTTGGTGGTGAAGAAGATTAATTTGTCCTGGTTATGTTTGTGATCGTCCTTGACTTCTCACTGTGTTTTAATTCTAATTAGGCTGTGCAATACAGCCAACCAATGACAAGAAAATCCTTTATCACTTTCGTTCTGTACTTCTGACATTAATAATCTGTTAATTGTGATGGGAAAAAAATTGTGATGGATCTCATGCCTTATGAGTTACTTCATCACTGAGGTTCTGGTATTCCGACCAAGTAGTACACAAACCCAGTGCCGCTTAAAAACATAGAAATAAAATAAATCTGAATTTTCCCCAATTCATTCATTTATTCATTCATTCATTCATTCATTCATTTTTTTCTGCTTATCCAATTCAGGGGGGGCTGGAGCCTATCCCAGCTGTCATAGGGCGAAAGTCGAGGTACACTCTGGACAGGTCGTCAGACTTTCTCAGAACCAACACAGAGGGACAGATGACCATTCACGCTTGCATTTACACCTACTGTCAATTTAGAATCACCACTTAACCTTAGCATGTCTTTGGATTGTGGGAGGAAGCTGGAGCACCCGGAGAGAACTCCCCACCACCATTTTTCATCAGATTTCAATGCACTAAGCGTACCGTACAGTAATTATGAGGGAAAAATCAGTCCAATTCATGTGAACTTGAATTGGATGCAGGTTATCCTGCATGTGTGAAAGGCATCACTTATAAATCTGATGTATAGCATCAAGATTTGGAGATTATTCAGTGGAGAGAAAAGAATTTCTTAAGGTGACAGCTACAAAGGAGTTTAATTTTTACCTTGAAGGTTAAAATGAGTAACAAAAAACTTAGGTGATACCTGGCTAGGGATGACTGATTGCAGAGGCTGAACTATGAGGTTCATCATTTTCATGGATTTAGATTAAGGTACAAGCCAAAGCAGAAGACAAGAGAAACATGCCGCGGAAGCTGCGACAAACAACAGTACAGTTCATCTTAATATATTCTGTATATCTCTTGTGAAACTACCACAGTGACACTTTTAGAGGTCCTACTCTTGTGTCTTACACACTGCAGGATCACTGAATTTTCCAGGAGAACCATTTTAAGAATTCATCAATCAACTGTGCTGCATCAGTGCAGCAGAGTATAAGTGGAAAAAATATGGACCTGGGGTATGTGGTATGAGTGAAAGGACAGATTACAAACTCTTGGGTTCACACAGAATTGCTGAAGACGCAAATGATGCTGATCATGAATTCTGCATTGACTTTATTTTTGGTTTTGTCAGCAACTAAAAATAGGTTTCCACAAACACTCTGTTTTCCATTTTCTCCGACCAATCAGCACTGCTGGAGCCAGCGTGTGTGTTGACAGCGCAGTAAAGCCACTGCAGACCCCCATAGGCACTCTGTTAGCTTTTTCACTGACAGAACAGATAGTGGATTATCTGTAGCAGCGAACTGCCAACAGTTAGACAATGTGCTGAATTCGCTAATCACCTATCAGTTAATCTACTCTCCATGTCTCTCACTCATGATGATCACTTTTTTTAATTGATTCATCTTCCATTAACAGATGAGCAGTATTTACCTTAGTAGACAGTTGTTACACAGTATGTGGCATTTTGAGATGCATGTAAATTGAGTTAACATGACTTTATGATCTGTTTGAATAGACTGATTCATAGTGGGATGGAAATAATGATGATTAAATTGGTGTTTAGATTTTATACTGATAAAAAGAGATTATATTTAAAAACAATTAGAGAAATATTTAGTCAGTTTCGGCATGACTATGTAAAAGAGTCTCACTGTGGAGGGAAAACCAGAAGCACAACTTACTGAATACAAGGCTGTTTTATTGTTAATAAGGTTATTTTTCACTTGTTTACGTGCTATTAACAGACAAATCCCATCCGAAAATGTTGCAGAGTTGTTGTTTTTGTTGTTGTTGTTCACTAATATTTGTTTTTACTTGCATTGCAAATTGTATTCATGTTTATGCATGTGTCCATGTTCAAGTGTGTGTTTGTGTGCCAAAGCCCTCCTGATCCCACCTCAGCACAGGGCAAACCTCTCTTCAACCTTTTAACTAGATAACAAGCTGTTTGAATCACCAACTGGAACCTGAGGTTACAGCAGTGACGGATAAAGAAAAACAACTATCTGGAGCTGAGTGGAAATTGGGAAAGAGTGTATTTTAGAAAGAAAGACATGGATACATAGTACATGGATAAGATTAACACAAGAGAGGGATTTGTTTCTCTGTTTTTCCCCACGTGAAAGAAATTCTTAATTTATTTCAAATGGCTCTGGTTTCTGAAATTTGAGTTGAGATTATCCATGCTCACTAACATCATGTTTTAATTTCTTTTACTCTTTTCTCTTTTGGATGTCTTTTCTCTTAAATCAATCTTACATATTTTCCTGAACCTCAACCTTCAAATTTCCAGTGGTGTGAAAGATTGGAGGTGGAGGTTAGTGGTGTGGTCACTGTACTCCCACAGTTCCACCTGTAACTCCACAGACACAGATTTTAGTTATATATGTGCACTAGGAAAAAGTTTTAAATTCAGTTGTTTAGAAAATGCAATAGCATTCACACAAATGGCCCTATAGACTGGTGTGTGTCAGCCAGACTGAACAAACTTAAAATGAGGATTACAGCACTTTTAACTACTGCTGGCAAAAATTTCTAAAAAACTAAGATGTGTCTTCATGTGAATCCAAATCATCAACTCAAATCGATTAAATAAGAAAATAAATATATTTTATTTCCTTGTTTATAAAAGGCCTGAGAAAATATGTGTTTGTGTTTTGCTTGCACGATGTATCCTAACAAGATTCATAGATATTTTATGATATACAGTACTTTAGAATACTCCAGACACTTAAACCACTTTTAAAACTTTAATCCAAAAAGAGACTTGGCTCAAATCAGTATCTAGCATGGAGACCTTTAATAACACCAATTCTCCTAGGTATGCTAGACGTACATACAGCATTAAATCAGAATCACAGTCAGAAAACTTTATTAATCCCAGGGGGGAAATTGTATGTAATAGAATATATTATAGTACTAAAATAGTTTCTCAAGGTACTTTGAAAGGTAAGGTGCTCAAAATATCTTGTAGAACTTTCCACATTACTTTAATCAATTTCTGCATCCACATGTAAGTTCACATTGACTCCATGAAATCATTGGCTCTGCGGAGGCCAAACCATCTGCTGCATGACCTCTTGCTGCTAAAGATTGCTTTGTTTTATTATGATTCAGGACAATTAGACATTTCATTGATTGTAATAAAAAAAATATATAGAGGGTCTAAAATCTTTGCAGAGAGTAATTATGTGTGCACATTATATAACACTCCACTATGGTGTATTCTAGATGTAATCTTTAACACCCTTTCATGTGTTAAAACTGCGTTTAAATAAAGGCAGAGATAAGAAAGGGTTGCAGATGAGAATAGAAACAATCAAGGTTCACAGAAAGAAAGACAGATGAAGATTAAGAGAGGGAGACTGGGAGGTCAAGGACGAAACTACTGTGACACAAGTTATACATTTCCTTTCCTCTTTTTTCTTCATTATCCTGCTTCTTGGCTTATCGCCTCTACATCTTCACTGTGTCCCTGGGATAGCAGCAGTGTTTGTGGAATGCTAATTCATCTGCAGGTACAGGGTATCGTTTACAATTACATACAACAAATAAACCCCCAAAAAAGGAATCAACTTGAGAAAGAAAAAGTCTGCAGAATCCAAAATGTAATCCCTCTGTTTGTAAATATACATCTAAGTTAAATATGGATTGATTACTTCAGCCAACCTGAAGTAATCTTGTATGCTATACAGGAGTTCAACTGGAGAGAATGTGGTAGGATGCATGGAGAATTTTTTATTATTAAAATAGTTTTAGCAAATTAAATATTACAGTGATCTATCATAGTAATGGAACCTGAAATTACTCTACTGTATTATTTATCTTTTTTTTTTTACAGTGCTACCATTGTGCCTTAAATTTATTAAAAGTGTTTTAAAGTGGCATTTTTCCTCCTTTGTTTAAGTGCACCCCAGCAATGCTGCTCTGAATCTTGAATACTGCAGCAATCATTATTTTTGCAGTAGCTGCAGCCACTCCGTGTCAAGGTCAATTTGCTCCTTTATTGTTACATAACTTTTGGATGCTTTATCCAGAACGCACCGTTGGTTTTGGCCAAGTTTAGAGGTTTTTAACTTTTAAAAGGAGCCCTGGGCCCTTAGTTAGATTGCAGCAAAAAGCCAGCCAGCAAAGATGAAATCACTTTGTAGAAATTTTCATGAACAACTCATCTATACAAATTGAATGTTTCAGTATGAAAACCAGGCTTATTTACAGTATGAAAACTGATCAGAATCTCAGGATTAGTGGCTGCATTCTGCCATGAAATAAGTGTGGAAATAGTGGGAAATCTGAACAACAATCTGAAATATTGTTTTAACTGTTTAAAACTATGTGTATTCAAAGCTGATGAGTCTGTGTTTCCCTAATGACATCATCATGAAATTGCAGACTGACAGCCATGATTTAAGATGACTGAATGTGTGTATTATCATTTTTTGTCTACTTCACAGTGTGTGAGTTTTTTATTCTGATTAATTTTGCTCTGACATTACAGAAGAATACCTTCACACCTCTCTTTCTCACACACACACACACACACAGGGTACACATATTATATTCACATTTATTTTCTTTACCATTAAGGGAAACAATGAAACACAGTTTAGCATCCTGCACTTTGCCTTCTCTTCTCTTCCCCCCTCTCCCCTGCCAGCATCATGTCTGGTCTGGGCACAATATGTGGCAGACAGGTAGCATTATGCTGACCTTTTCTGCACCAAGCAGCTCAGCCAGTTTAAAAAAAGACTTTTCAATCTACCATGAACCACCTGAGGCAGCTGCCCTCAGAGTCATCCTGTACAGGAGCCAAAGACTCTAATTGGACAAATACAAGTTCTGCATTGCACCAAGAAGCATCTTTGGATGGAAACTAGCAATAACACATGAGGTCCCACAAAAGTTCCCTTTAAGAAAATGCTTGACAAAAGTGGGGAGGAAAAACTCTTAGTAGTCAGAAACCTCAGACTGATCCAGACTCTGGATGGGCAGCTGTCTCAACCAGCTTAGATGAGAAGAGAGCGAAAAGTCCATAATTTAAAATCAATGCTTTATGGCCATATACTTAAGATAAGCACAGAGAAACTTTGCTTATTCATTCTCCAAAGGGATATATAAGTATACCACATTTTGCTAGAAGGAGAATCAGGTCATATAACCTGGAAACTTACACTATTTCATTCAGTGGTGTTTAATGTCAAGTATCACAAATGAGGCATCTATCATGACACTAAAAATAGCTCCTGTCTTAACCCGTAATCAGAGTAGAATATATAGTTGAAAAATGAATCAGGCCAGGCTGACAGCCAAGCAAGGATGCCTCTATCGGTAGCAATCCTAAATAAATACCATGAAGCCAGGAGTGCTGACAAACAATATACAAGTGGTTAAAGAACGATTTAAGTATGTCAGAAGTATAGCCATATACGATATAGTAAATCATGACTGCAAAATGTGATCGAAACGTTCTGAGAACAAAAATGTATTCAAATTTTGCTGATCTCAAGATCAAGATCATCTCCTCTTGTGTCACTAAACCGTTTTCAGCCCAGCTGCTATTTTTAGTTAATTGAAATCCTGTTAAATCCTTTTACACTTGTGCCTCTGTTATTAGTGCTGATACTAGAGTAAGTCAAAACGGCAGACCCTCAACTTGATTTTCATGTTGAGACATGGATGAAGGTGCAGGGAGCCCAGTCTGGCAAATAAGGCAGGTGGTGAGCAAAGATTGTGTCGGTGTGGCCAAAAAAACCTCCTTTTGTTTTGAGTGCGCGCTAAGCAAGCATGGAACTGCACATTGGCTCACATAGCAGTTCAGATTATTTTCTCTGAATTTTCTCATATGCCTTGGTACATCAGAGTCAAACTCTATGCTGAAGTCTCACCCTGGAGATCAAATTCACAGTGCCCAAGCTGGTTAATGTTTGAAAAAAATTAAGAGCATTCACCAGGTTCTTGCTCCTCACGTGAGCCACTGTCTTCACACCTGGAGTCTTCCAACGAAGACTGCAAAAACTGCTCAGCCACAGAGGGAGACTCTGCTCTCATTTCCGGGGACCAGTTTGAGATCTTTAGTGAAATAACTCAGTGCACAGTATAAGTGGTCAGCATGGGATTTCCAAGGGGTGATCTAAGAATAGCAGCCATGCTTGAAGCTGTTGAGACATGTCTGTGAGGATGACCTTTATTGGGAAATCAGTCAATTTAACTCAGGTAGGGCTCAATTTTCATGGACCTTTTCTCAGAGCTTTTTGATCGCACATTGCATTACTGCACTACCAAAAACTCTGGAAAGCCTGTCTAAGCTGGCTAAAGCTTTTGGCCTATTAGAAACTGAGGTTTTGGTCAGATTTCCAGGATGGTAGTGGATCTTCCCCTAAAGTTAGAATGGCAAGGATAGTATTTCATCTAATCTTGGCATCTTAAATCTTCTCAAACTTGATTTTTCTGTCTGCAAAGAATAAGATGCCATTAATTCAGAAGTAGTTCTGTGGAAATGTATCAGACAGGTATGCTTAAGATAACAAAGGTATCTTTACCTCAGCAAAGATTTCTTCTCTGATTTGAGTCATGATTATATGAATTTTTATTTTACACAATGTTTGGCTTCAAACCAAAGTTAGAATTTCCTTTCTAAAAATTAGGATTTTTGTGGCGCTCAAGGGCTCTTGAGAAGGTACTTGATACATTTATAAATAATGGTAGAGTGCAGCTAAAATGATTGGATCTGCATGAGCAATATCGGAGGGTTTCCACAAAAAACTGTGAAATTGAGTTGCTAATGATCCCTACTCTCTCTGAAACTTAAAAAAGCTGGAATAAAATCATCTAAATATCTTCTAATGTGTTTAATTATTCTGGCTGACAGTCAAGCTTGGTAAAAGGAAAAAAACTGATTCAGTGCTGATTGAGGTTTGGATTAATGGGTTTTTGAGAAAGTGTTTAGCAAATAAATATAATGTATACTTATATTGTTAGAAATAAATTAAAAAATAGTCTAAAATGCTTTTCAACCCAATGTTTTACAGAAATTAATTGCAAACTAATGTGGTTTTAGATGATTTAGTAAAGCATCTTTTGCTGCAAGCAAAATAAATCTGAGTAGTTGGCCAGCAGATCTAATTCCTCTAAATCAATGCAACATAAATAAATAAAGCCACAAAACCAAAGCAGGAAAAATGATTGGGTTTCTCATAGAGAGTTAAATTTTTTAGGGTTAATATCTTAAGTATGAATTAATTAATACATCAATACCTTATTAAGATGAAACAAACTAAGCAGAAAAAGGTCCACTTTACAAATTCAGCATCTGTTTTTTTCTTTGTAATAGTGACAGCTGCATCCATTTATTATCTGTCAGTCTAGATACACTTTGTCTCTACTTTGTCAATATCCTGTTTGCCTGGGGTATATACAATTTATAGTGAATAAACTCCTGGCTACTCTTACTTTTTATTTTTCTGACTGTGCATCCCTGCCAGGAGTCCTCCTAGGAGTTCAACCAATAAAAGCCAGCAAACATTTTGTTATATTTTTGTGGACACCTACAAAAAAGATCCTCTGTTGTTGTTTTAAGAGCTCTCATGGTGACAGAAATAGGAATGCTGGCCACTGGTTTCGTGTGAGACTGTGTGTGTGTATGTGTCTGTTGTCTTCTTCCCACTCTCATGCTAAATATTGAAGCTGAGTTGGGAGTGGGTTTGACTCTTATGTGAAAAGTGAAGAACTTTTACCAGCAACCTACACAGCAGAATAGCACCTATACAATCTGATTAGACTACAATGAGTCATTTTGTCTAGTATGGGCATGTTTGTAACAACAGGGGGAGATCATCATGTAGATGGTTTGTTGGTTTAATAAGAAAATAAGCTGAACTTAATGGTTCAATTTCCTGCCCTGTTCTGAGTTGGGAATATGTGGAGAAGCGTGGGTAGTCAAGCAGAGTGCAGTCTACTTACCCAGTCCTAAGCAAGATACTCTGAGTCCTGACTTTCCAAGGTTCCTGCATAAATTGAAAGAAAAAAAAAGAAATAGGAGTTACACACACCTCTCTAAAAAAGCACATTTTTAATCTAGGTCATGTTCAGTGACATGTGGACAATATTTTAAAAACAAGGATCCGTTATTAAGCCAACCTGTTATAAAACTTACCTTAATTTCCTACAAAGTTGTATATTTACAGGCTTTTCAACCTGATATATGAGATATTGAATTGTGCATGCAGCATAACGTCAAGAAGACTGACAGTCTAGAGACTGACAATTTGGCCTTTCATTTTTACAAGAGGCTGAATTTCGCTTTGCCTGAGATAATGACATGACAGCTTGACAGTATATTTCTATGCCTGATTTCTCTCTGACAGGGAATTAAATTTAACTTTTTCAACCCTGCAGGTACCCTCCTAACACGTCTAAATAGGTGTACGCATAAGGTAGCACCAGAGCTAAATCAAATGTTACGTGGCCTTTGATGTCATATTTTTATCTGCAGGGAGGTAAAACTCACACAGTTATTAATATCAGCATGATGCACAGAAAAACACGGGTTAAACCAGATACGCAGAGTACACCCAACCAACAGTAAGGATCACTTGCTTATATGAAAGATTTAAGGAAAATGTATAGATGAACGTGTTTTTGGGTATGCATATAAGCATATAAATAAAGACTAGATATAATTTCCAATGATATTAACCCATGATTTCTATTTTTTTAAACTTGCAATATTTTTTTGGGGGGGGCGAGCACAGCAACTAGTTAATGCAAACATTTAGAGAGCAGATATAGTAAATAGGAAATGAAGGTGGTAGCAAAAAGGAGGCTGATCTCCTTATTACAAAAGAAAACCCATGAGATAGATTTCTGCAGAATGCTTCTGGCAGTGTTGCAGAATACAAATTTTTTATACAGTTCCTTTCCAATGTGGAAAGGATGGTTATATATACAATGTGGCATATGTATAATCATCTGTGTGTGTGATTACACATCATATCCCTTAACCCTGCTGTCCTATTCTAGAACAACATAACTACTGACTCTGTTTTTACACTCGTAGTTCCAAGTACAGCTATTCTCCAAACACTTTAATCTTTTTTCTTTAGCTAGGAGTAATACAATGTTCAGATGTTATGCACTTTAAGAATAAGAAATGGCATGTATGACATGTAAGAACTATACCTCATGAACTGATTCTTATCTAAACATCTAAAACACGCATGCCAGTATTTATTGTTTTTTAGAATAGTTTTGTGTCCAGCTGATAAATCTGATAGCAACAGCCTGATTGCTGAATTATGTGAAGAACATGAAAATTAATCATGGTAGTGATAATCACCAACAGCCTCACTTTTAAATGTCTTAATCACCAACAGCCCCACTTTAAATGCCTTAATCAACTAAAACTGCATTCTCCATACATGTGGAATATTCACCAGGGACCAAAATTTTTGTCCCCACGGTGTCCCATTAGTATAGTATGCAGTCAGGTTAAAGTCCCCACTGGGCATGATAATATAAACACACACACACACACACACACACACACACACACACACACACACACACACACACACATCATTTTGCATGTCATTTCTCATTCTTAAAGTGCACAACACACACACACACACTTTTAAAACTGACTTCTGAGGCTTGAGCAGGTGCAGAGGTAAAACAACTGCTCCACTTCATCAGCTTGTAGGAAGTAATTTTGGACAGTTTTCCTGGGGGAGGCCGTTTCAATTTGTTATGCTTGCACTTTTGTACTTGCTACACTATGTTATTTATAGAGGATACTACAGAATTGACCTGGAATTATAATCTACATAATCATTTTTATATATAAGCTTCTTATCATACTGTACCTATTGCACTCTGAGAAGTTAAGAGACCCAGAAAACCACTGTTCATCACACTACTGCACATTTTGAATAAAGGAACTGGGGTTAAGGCAAACACAACTCATTAAACAGTTAAAGCAAGACATGCACAGAACAATGAAAATGTAGAAAACTGTCATGGTTCTGGGTTTTGGTAGTCTGTATATTGTTTGGGGCATTATGCTCTTTTGAGATGGACCTTTATTTATATTTATTTAACTGGGAGCTAGGCCCTGTTTGTATTATGGATTCTGATTTCCATTGTTTTTGTATAAGAGCCTTAGTTTTGGAATTTTTGTATTAGGGTTGTTGCTATTATTCCGACCCTCCTCATGTCTCCTTGTCTCTAGTCTCTCAATTCATTCATTGTGCTTTTCCTGTAGTCTTCATTCAGTGTTGAGCTTCAGCTATTGTTTATTGGTCCTAGTCTCCTCTTGTGTTTTTATTCGTTCTCTCCAAGTCTCCTCTGCGACAGTTCTTGTCCCTGTCAGTGTTTTGTTCCCTCTGTATCTTCCTGCTGTGCTCTTGCCGTCTGTCAAGTTTAGTCCTGCATCTGTTTTCTGTTGTGTTCTCTCTTCCTGTTTTACTTTGGCAACTAGTCAAGTATTGTGTTCAGTTTTGCTTCCTGTTTCATGCTTCATGTCTCATGGCTGGAGTTTATGTTTATGGACTTTGTTATTTTTGGAGTCTGTTTAGCTGAATAAACCCCATTTTGAATTTACTCATCTGGCATCCCGGAGTCCTGCATTTGGGTCCCCACTCTTCACACTCACTGAGAGATTCCTGACAGAAAACTACTCCCACATTCCTGAAACACTATGTGCATTGCTTCTGTGTTTAGTGCTGAAGCCACCAGTACCTTGCATTACAAGTCCCTGTACATAACACAACAACTGAACTGAACTGATGATAAATGGTGTTTTAAAACATGGCCTACTTTTATTATTAAAAATGTAATCAAAATTCAAATATTTAATTTATCCAACTATTCATTTCAATAAAGAATCAATAAAGCATCAGATTTACAGGCTTTGACCTGTTTACTGTTTGGGCAATACATTATTCACAGCCGTCAGCATCTTTCATTTTGGCTTAGATGTCAAATCTACTTACGTATTTCATTACTGATTTGACCTTTGTATCAGAATACTTAATTAGGCATGACAACCTATTTTAGATTATGCATTAGATCCCTGAGACCTATAAAATATACAGAAAAGACTTTCAGCATTTGCGGACAAGGTGATCTTGAACAACAAGTAACAAAAGTTACTTTTTCTCTGCAAAAGAACAGCAACAAAAGATTATTATATGAATATGTTTTTATTCTTTGACTCACAAGCATTATACTTTTGTCATGCTTTGTTATCCATCCTATTCTCTGCTTATGCGCATTTCCTTGGTGTGTTTTCAAAGGAAAGCCAAAGTTCCCTCACTGATAAGTACTATTAAAGTTTTCTAAAGACTTTAATCTGATGACAGAGAAAAGCATGACTAAAACCATGCTTTATCTGTAAAAGACTGGAAACGGGTCCTGGGCATTTTGCTGTCTTTTACCAGATATTTACAGTACCAAGCTGTTCCAGTCACCCAGCACAGGAAAGAGCAAGAGGAAAAGTATGTTGTTTAAAGTTGCTCCTCTCTTACAGAAAAGATGAGTTTTGGCTTTTATTCAGGGCAATCTTTGAATTTAGATCATAGAGACTAGAGATGCTGAGTCAGGCAGCGGATCCCCCTGCTCACGATTAATGATGATGCTTCTGTTTCCTGGCCACGACCATGAACGGTGATGATACAGGTGCACTCTATTTAAAGTCTAAAGAGAAAAGCTTGGCTGGAGCCAAAAAAGAACACATCCCCTAACAAATCACCAGCAAAGCAAAAAACTGCCCATTGTGATGAGTAGCAACCACCAATCCATTTAGAAAGAACATTTGTGGAGCAATATGGAGTAATGATGATGGGTTATGTTTCTAGTGTGAAACAGTTTTCCTGGCACAGAACTGGAAAAGACTGCAGTATATAACTTCCAAAAGTCTGACTTGACAAACTCTACAGAAACTCTCCAAAGTGGCCATAGTGGCATTTCAACATATGTATGTTCACATTAAAGTGACAAACGATGACAAGAGCAAATCACATCACATGATTATATTATGGAGTCAAAAAGTGTGGGTAGGGAACAAGTTGGGGTAGGAGGATGGGCTGAAGAAACTTCAACACTCTTTATCACCCTTTGTTTCCAGTTTTAATTTGGTGGGTAATGTTGCTTTCTCACATCTAACCAAATTACTATATTAACTTTTAACAGTATACCTGAGATATAATACCTGCCACTGGTACACTCCATTGAGTTGTTTCTGAGCTGTAGAACAAACAACTTATGTAATAATTTAGAGGACATCTTGCCAAAATATAAATGAATCAAACACTAGAAACCACAGGATTGGTTCCACTGCCCAAAAATAAAATAACAGGCTTACAAAAGAAAATTGACTTTCTGAATTCACCTTTTGCTGTGCTGTGAAAGGAAAAAGGGAAGGTAAAATAACTATTAAGGTGGTCTTAGTACAATCTTTTCCTAAAAGTTTTTTTTTCCAATGCTGATTGAAGTAATAAAAGAACATGTACTTCTCAGATCAGCTTGGCCTGGCTTGCCAGTACACTGCTGAGTTAACACAGTACATCTTCTCATTCAGCTTTCAGTGTTTAATTGCAAGATGGATGAGGAAATGACAGTGAAGAGGATAATAGATGTGATAGAGAAACATTTTTAAAGAGGAAGCAAATAAGATTTCCTCACTTGGAAGTTAAAGTGAAAAAGTGATTTCTCCCATACTGAAAACTTCTTTCAAATGGTTCTTCATTGTTATGTGACCATTTGCACCCATGCATAAATAAAACCACCACCACCAAACACACATGCTAATACAGCCATCCTTTCCCATCAAATATTTATTGAAATATGACCCCCCATTAGCTGCTTTTCCAAACAAATCTACCATAACAAGCCTTCTCCAGCAATAAACCTATTCATCTCTGCTTAAATATCTCTTCATTTGCCTGATGATGGACTGTAATGACTTTCACTAATACCCCTGGCCCTATAGGCAATAATATCCTCTCTCTACATCTGCCAAAACACCCTCTCTGTGTTTCTCTCCTGCATGGCAGGAGTCATCACCACAGATCTGTCACTGATTACCTCTCCCAATATGATAGGGAAAGGAACTATATTCAAGAAAAAATGTAAAAATGTAAACTCAAAGCATAACCTAACTACATTTTGTTTTTACTAGACAGCTGGTTAAAATTGGCCCAGAAGCACTGAGGGAGTGCTCTAAATGTGACAAAAGGCTTTAGTGTTAAGAGCTGAGGGGACAAATAGCCGTTTTGCTGTTGCTTTAGTCCTATCATGATAATAATGACTAAAATGTCTATTGACTAAGGCATTTTCTAAGAATGTGAGCAGTTATGTTCATTTATTACTACCACTGGAATGGTTTACTTTAAAACAAGGAAAGGATAGAAGCTGCTCTGTCATTAGAAGTCTTGAAAGTTCAGGATATTTCACCCAATTTGAAAGTAATCAGCCCAATAGATATAGTCAGGAGATGTACTGTTCTAACTACCAGCATGTTCAGCAGGCAGTTGATAATAATAAACAAAATGATACCCAGATTATGTGGCAGACCTTAACCAGTTATTTCAAGAATTGTCTCTGGTAATGTTGTTTTGACCAAGTAAGTGAAGCCGAAACATGGGTCCTAAACTTATATCTCACAGGTAAGAACTATGTAACTGATCCACCCATCCCGCCTGCCTATGCGGACTTTCTTTTTTATTGTTGTTGTTGTTTTAAAGTGAAAACACTCTGTTCACAATTTCCCTTCAGCAAGGTGGAAGTACTACCATCAAATGAGATGATCACTGCTTACTGAGCCTGTCAGTAGATAGCACTAGTTATATGTATGGGACTGATGACAACTGATAATGGGTGTTCTATAGGCGGAAAACATTTAAAACAGTGGTACAGTGGTACACACAGCTCCAAAAATTAAAGGAACATTTTTTAATTAGAGTATAACATCACATCAGTTAAACTTCTGGGATACTAATCTGGTCAGTTAAGTAGCAGAAGGGGTGCTAATGAAATCAACAACAGGTGCATTAGAGGGGCAACAATAAGATGACCCAAAACAGGAATGGTTTTACAGGTGGAGTCTACAGACATTTTTTCCTTCTCATCTTTTCTGACTATTGTTTCACTAGTTTTGCATTTGGCTAGGGCCAGTGTCACAACTGGTAGTGTGAGGTGATACATGGACCCTATAGAGGTTGCACAGGTAGTCCAACTCCTCCAGGATGACACATCAATGCGTGCCATTGCCAGAAGGTTTGCTGTGTTTCCCTGCACAGTCTTAAGAGCATGGGTGAGACTCCATGACACAGGTAGTGACTCTAGGACAGCTGGACAGGGTTGTAGAAGGTCCTTAACTCATCAACAGGACCAGTATCTGTCCTTTTGTGCAAATAGGAACAGGATGAGCACTGCCACGACCCTATAAAATGACCTCCAGCAGGCCACTGGTGTGAATGTCTGACCAAACAATCAGAAACAGACTTCGCAAGGATGTACTGAGGGCCTGATGTCCTCTTGTGGGCCCTATGCTCATTGCCTACCACCATGGAGCTCGATTGGCATTTGCCATAGAATACCAGAATATGCAAATCTGCATCTTTTAGCATAACTGGTTTGGTAGTGGGTCAGTGATGGTCTAGGAAGGCATATCCATGGAGGAACACACAGACCTCTACAGGCTAAGCAATGGCACCCTGACTGTCATTAGGTATCGGGATGAAATCCTCGGACCCACTATCAGACCCTACTTTGGTGCAGTGGACCTGGGTTCCTGCTGGTGCATGACAGTGTCTGGCCTCATGTGGCAAGAGTATGCAGATAGTTCCTGGAATGGATACCACTGACTGGCCCTCATGCTCGCCTGATCTAAGTCCAACAGAAGACCTCTGGGACATTATGTTTTGGTCCATCTGAAGCCACCAGGTTGCACCTCAGACATCCAGGAGCTCAGTGATACCTTGGTCCAGAGCTGGGAGGAAATATCCAGGACACCATCCGTCATCTCATTAAAAGCATGCCCTGAAATTGTCCCGCATGCCTACAAGCACATGAAGGCCATATGAACTACAGAGTGCCACTTTGAGTTGCTGCAATGAAATTTTGGCAAAATGGACTAGCTTGCCACAACATGCTTTCACTTTGATTTTCAGGGTGTCTTTGAATGCAGCCCTCTATAGGTTGATCATTTAAACCTCCATCAAACGATGAGGCATCCTTTGGTTCCTAACACATTACTCGGTCCATATTAATATAGATATCCAGAAGGATTTTTTTTTTTTTTTTTACCACTGAGATCTGCTGGTGTATTTTTAAAGTTTTTCTTTGATTTTTTGAGCAGTATATATATGCATTTTAATGCATTTCTGTTCTGACACTGAGAAGTATTTTATCAGTCACATGCGATAATTTATTTTGAGGAAACTGGTAATAATAAAGTGCAGCATGAGACAATTTATCTGCCTTTGGAATTAGATAATGCTGAACAATATATTTTAAAGTGAATATTTTGTTTAATGATATTGTGAAGGCCTTCTAGAAAGATTATTCTAACATTTGCAACCCTTTTCCAAATTAAAATCAAATTGCTGTTTATGATATGGAAAAACAGTAATGAGCCACAAGAGACTGCCTGACACACTTCTTCATCGAGTGTAAAACAGTCTGTGAGACAGACAACATGAGAGAGGCACTGGATGCATGCCTAGGGCCACCTGAGCTCCAGATAAAGTAGGTTACAGTGTTACAGTAATCACCCTAATTCTGCCAGCGTGTACTGTTTGTCTGTGGCATAGCTTAATGGAGACATCACTGTTGCTCACGTTTAAGAGATGTTACTCTGTTCAACAGTTCGCGAGTGCTTTTGTTTTTTTAGGTTTTACTTTTCTTCTATTTTCTCTTCTATTTGCTATCCAAAATCTTCAAACTTACACTTCAAATAATGACTCATGTTGTAAATTGTAAATTTCTTTTACCACATGTGTCTATACTTCTGGGTTAAGTAGGCAGGTAAGATAAGGTATTTTATCTGTAACACATTTAGGTAAAGCAAATATAGTTATGAAAAAGTGCAGTATATGTCTTATATATGCATTGTTGTTTTTAGAAAGCATACTGTCAGAATTAAAAATATCTGTTTTAACTAAAGCGCTGTAGCTTTGTGAATCATTCCAAACCATACTGTACAGTGACATGATAGCCAGGAGTCTTCTTCTGACACAAATTAGCATTGTTGCTTGCCTCTCACTTTCCTTTCACCTCCCACTTAAATGTCAACATCTTTTAAACATAAACTCTCTACGTGTTTTTCACTGACCGCATCCGTCACTGTCGATCATATTTTCAACTCTGAAAGTCTTTCAAAGAGGCTTGCCAAAACATGCCGGCCCCCAAGCTTTCTGTATCAAAGCGTGTTCTGTTTTTGTCATAGCTGGGCCTGAATTGTTTTTTCTCATGTTCTCCTTCCTCTCCTGACCACAAATGTGCCCAACTCTTTGGCACAGCTTTGCTGACTTAGCATCACCATGAGAAATAACTGGGCCAAGTCCTGTTAAAAAAATTTTAACAAAAAATAAAAGTCTGAAAAACAGTGAGAACTCATTATTTTCTATAGGTTGGTGTGAGTATGCACAGTTACAAGAAGTAACAGCAAACTGTAATAATGTCTTTACATAAAACCTTCAATTGGTAAAAAGCCTGCAATGCTAATTATGCAATGTGAGATGGAAAGAGAACCATCTTTAAATATTTATCATGTTGTGTGGACCATTTGTCTCTGGATTTGAACTGATTCATTATTAGGACAGTATTGAAAGATTTAGAAAAAACAGAAAAAGCAAAATTGCTCTGCTTAGATTCTAAAGATGAGACTTTATGACCCAAATAAATGAAAAAAATCAGTTGAGATAAAGACTGTGAAACCACAAATGAGTTGTTACATATGTGAACTATGCTTCTGCAAATTCATTGCAGAAGGAAGGAGAGATGAAGGGAAAATTTAGCCCCTTTATAGGAGAACTAATGAATGCAAGTTTGTATATGGCATCCATAAGAAAGTGTCCAGAAAGAGAGGAAGAAAGATTAGATGGCCAGGTGAATAGGGAGGTCAAACCCCTGGAAACACGATGCGTCATGAATGATAAGCATTACCTAAAGAGCCATGTTCTTGCACTGAGTCACATGTTCCTTCATTTCACAACCTGGTAAAACTGATTCACTTATATACTCACTGGAGCACTAATGTACCAATACAAAGCTGCAATATTTCCCAGCAAATTCTCTACTTCTCTTTGGTAAAGTTCACTAAAACCTAAATTCATCTGAAGTCATTATAAATTAAAAGTTAATACATGTAACTTCTTTTGAATAATTTGTCAGACGTATCATGACATTAGTTGACATTAAGGGAGAAATTATCCTTTAAGTTCTTCATCTTGTCATCTCAGAAAAAAAGGACAAACCAACACTTGTAAAATTTTCTGACCAGAGATCTTCCATGTCATCTCGTATGCTGCAATGTCCTTATGGCAGCAGCCTCAACATAGACATCTTTTTCCCTAATGCTTCCAGGACACTGTCTACTACTGCAAACCTGAACTTGAACTGACAAAAACAATAGCAGTTTCTGTTTATGTGTGGTTATGTAGTCATGCCTGCCTGTATGTATGAATAAATGAATACATCTGTGTATAGCAGATGTATTCATAGGCAGTATATATGTGCCTATACATGGGGTTGCATGCTGTGCCTAACAGTGATGCTATTTGAGAGAATGTATGAACTTATGGAGCAGCAGTGGGGCTATTTAATGCCTATCAAAGCTTGAACATTGCATAGGTGGAGGGTGAGGGTGGATTTTTTTTTTTTTTTTTTTTGGGAGGGGGGTAAAAGCGTAATGGGAGAAGCTCTCAAAGCCTACAAGCAGGCAGAGTAATGCAGCAGCCTGTGTATGGGAGTAATATAAAAGCTGTCACCTAGCAAAGGGGGTGGAATAATACTGCCAGTGGGAGCACCAGGAAGTGCACTTTCGGTCAATCAGTGTTTCGACACCTTCACAGTTGTAGATGCAACTGTGCAGAGAACAGTAACCATGAGTATCAAGAGATTAGTGATGGCACCTGACTGCATATTATGCACCTGTGTCTGTATGACTGGTCACTGGATTGTGGAAATGCAGTGAGAGTAATGCTCCTTAAGTTTGAGGATATTAAAAAAAAACACTTGAATTAATGAACCTCCTGGCAGAAATCACAGCATGACAATATGACAAGCTCTTTGTATTTTTGACGTGCTATAAAACACTTCTAGGGGAAACAGACTGAGAACTGGAAGCTAATTTATCAGAAGCTAAACTGGACAAGAGGAATGAATTCAGCTCGCTGTACAGGGAAATAATAAAGAACCTATAGTGTACTTTAATTCAGCTCCTGCAATAAAAAGAAATACCACCAGGACCTATACTGGATCAGCTACTTCTATCTTTTTAACTCTGGTAAAACAAGATTGCAGTTGTGGTGGTCCTCTTGTTGTGAAAAATACATACATACTTAATTTTTCTCCCGAGGCAAATCTGCATTGAATTGGATATTTAAAATGTAAATTACCAACAATTAGCTTCATGCTCACAGAGACAAGCAAGAAATGTATTCACACATAGTGTCATTGTAGTACATTTGCTCATGAAGAGAAAAGCAAATGAGAAGCTGCGTAGATTTGAATACAGTATATGTAAAAATCAGTAGGCACATTTAATTGTGTGTACATGTTACTGACATGGTAGAAGAGTTACAGAAGGACATAATTGGGCACAGCACTGTACGTCTGCAGTGACTCACACTGGCTGCGTAGGCAAAAGATCCTCATCATTCAGGACTGAATCATTCTGCCACAGTCTCTGATCTAGCTGTTGTCAAGTGGCCTTCTTGTTCAGCCTTAGTGGTTTCTAAAGTATCTCAGGGAAAGAAAGGCAATTTGCACAAAACAAGATCCATAACACCACAGAGCCTCTACTGGTGAGTCAGGTAATTCTCTCATCTGTTGTCTTATAATTTTTCTCTTTACCCTTTTGAGCCAATCTGATATCCATCATCCTACAACAAAGCACCACCTGCCCCTCATACACACACAAATCAATTTTCCTTCAATTTTCAGAGGTGCTGACTGCAGACATTTCATGCTACTGTCAGGTTCGTGAGGAGCTGTTTGCAGAAGATTATGATATTTTCAAATGCAAACTAAATACAGGCTGTTGATGACATCCTGACAAAAAAAAGATAGCATATTTTCTACTTGTTGTGATTAAAGAGCTGAAAGATGTTGCTTGTTAGTGCACAGTTCTTTTGTGTCTGAGTACAGATGTCTTATACAGTTTTACTGGAAGATTCACGATTGAGTCAGGCTCCTTTAAAATGACACTGGCATCACAGATTGCTAATAGAAGATTGTTTGTGGACTTATTTTGAAGCTTCAAGTGTGGCATTTTGGGTATTACAACCACGAGGAAACCAGATGTGACAGCAAAGGTTGGACTGACAGAAAAACCAAGGACAATGCAGGCAAACAGTGTGGTGACTTCTCAATCACAATGTCCCATGCCCTCCATAATACCCTGCTTTATTGTCTATTTGTCTATTTGTAATAAGAACTGAAACTAGCAACTGAGTCCAAAAGCTCATGAGGAAAGCATATATTGAGGTCATATATCAAGTGTCATGGTCCCTGGGTTTTGTGTCTTTGGAGTTTACAATTCTGGTTTATTTTGTGATTGTTTCTGGGTTATTTTGTTCATAATTCTACTTATTGTTAGATTTTGATTGCCATGTATTCCTTAATACTTTGCACCTTTGGTTCCTGTTCCATTATAGTTCGATTTGTGTTTATAGAATTTTATAATTAGTTCCCTTTGTTTCCTCTGTCTCATTCTCCTGCATTTTTCCCATCTGTAAAAGTTCACGCTTGTTTGTGTGTTTTCAGTTATGGTTGTTATTCATTTCCTTCTTCCTCTGTCTCATTGTTTTGACTGTCTCTGCCTGTATCTCACCACCCTCTTGTATTCAGTTCCCTGATTATTACATGTGTATGTACGATCCTGTTTTACCCCTTAGTCATTAAAGTCAAAAATGCTTAGTATTGTTTAACTTTGGACTACCTATACAAAATATTGGACTTTCTTGCATATAGGGTTTATATATTTATATATGTTTAACTTCTATTTATCTTTATTTCTATCTTTCATATTTATATTTATATATATTTAAAGGAGCACCTGTAATGTAAGCAATTTCCCCCCTGGGATGAATGAAATATTCTGATTCTGATCAGTCTCTGTCTCAGTTTCTGTTTATCTACCCTTATGTGCCCTTCATGTTTCTTTGGCGTTTGATATAATTTTCCAGTTGGATTTCAGTTTATTCACTTTTTTGCCAACTGAAATAAAAGTTCTTTTTTGTTTACTCTTGTCTGTTTTGGAGTCTTACTTTTGGCTTTTTTCACCTGTAAAACATAACAGCAAGGGACATTTTCACATAGACTTCTGTAAAACTGACTTCTTTATGCAGAGAAATTGCACCTGCTGGCCAATAAAGAGAATGCATTGGCTTGATTTTTAAGACGCCAAGAGAAAATAGATCAATCTACATGTGCGTACACATACTCAACAAATCATTCTTCCAGAACATTGAAGCCTTATGTTAAAGTTCTTTAAGTAAGAAGAAGAAAATCAATGCATTTTTTCACAGTTCATAAAAACAGCTTGGGTTTTTTCAAAAACCTCAGGTGTAGCCATAAATGACTAAGAGCCTGGGGGCAAACAAAATAAACCAAATTGAGATTCTTCAACAATGTCACATTTTCCTTCAGCAAAGGCTGTTTAGAGTTAGTTCCACACCATAATCACAATTAGATTAAAAGGCCGCTTTGTTTTTCTGAATTTCAAACTGGGGGGTTTGAAGAAATTAGTTATGACAGAGAAAAGACAGACCAAAAGACTGCCTGACCAACTAACTCTGACATAATTTCTTTAGTAAATACTCTACTAATAATAATTCAGTGATCTTTTGAGCTCCTTGAATTGTGCCAGCTCAATCAACTAGATGCTATTGCACTATAAAAACATTACAAGTTTTCAGCCACAGCCAGAAGGGACTCATAACACAATTTCAATTATAGGCTTTTGAATGTGGAACTCTTTTTTTATTTTTGTTTCCAGAAAACTACAAAACAATGAAAACGAGTAGAATTATTTAAAATTCGTAAACCTGAGTATGGTGATCTTTTTAGTGATGTGCAAGGTAGGTTTGATATTTCCATCTTGAATTTATTGTAAGGAGACACACATTGGGGCAGATGTCTTACAGAAGGGGAACAACTGTGTTTTAGTATTTCAGGGGATTATTTTTTATAACTTTAATATACTTCACTTTTAGGCTGCACATGTATGATAGAATGATGCCCTGGCTGGCCTGTATAATGTCTTACAATTGGATTCACAGCCATGACACATTACAAATTTGTGATTACTCCTCTGTTATTGATTTGCCAACCTTGTACTTTACTGAAGCTTTACATCACCATGTGCCTGGATTGGTTTTATGGGGAAGGTTCTATAATGTGTTTTTTTCCATTTTAGGCATATAACTTGAGGACAGTCTTGCACACAAGTCAAAGCTCTCAGCTATGGATGAGAGATGTGCTATGACATTACCAGCTGGTCGCACAATCTGCTGTATGATAAAAACATAATGTAGGATTAACATGTCAGACTAAATTAGCATATATATGTATTTATATTTCAATGTTGTTGGTTGGCCACAGGAGATTCCCATTGGATTAGAATTAAGAATGCCACTTGCAACATTCCCATTATCAGACTCGGAGAAGCACTAATCCTGTTTAAACAGGGATTAGCATGTAATTCTGCCTGAAGTTCTCTGCAACTAAGTGAAGAATTAACAAGCTTCTCACAAAATAACAAACTTTCACAGTGTAACAAATAATATTTGGGACATCCAGGGCACAAAGGTCCATCTTTACACATAAATCTTGATTCAAACAGTCAAACACATTCATACCCACTAAATTACACACATTCAGTTCCCTCTAAAAATATTGGAAAAGCAACACCAATTAATTTGTTTTTTTGGTGTGCGCTGAAGGCATAAGATCAAAGTATGAATATGAAAGGAGAGATCAGAGTTTCGGCTTTTATTCCCTTGTATTCAGATCAAGATATGTTAAACAATATATAACACATTTTGTATCCAGCTATCCAGTTTTTCAAGTGATTGCTAGTATTATGTCGAAATCAAAAATGCTCGCAATAACCGCATCAAGCCTACAACCTATAGACTGCACCAGATTTCTTGTTACTTTCTTGGTTATGCCTTTCTAGGCTCTAATCACAGCAACTTTTATTTGTTGTCTGTTTTTGCAGGGTTTCTGTCATCAGTCTTCTCTTCAGGAGATGCATGTTCAGTTGGGTTGAGATCTGGTGGTTGACTTGACCAGTCCAAAACCTTAGATTTTCCCCCCTGATGAAGTCCTTTGTTGAGTTAGCAGTATGTTTTAAATCATTGTCTTGCTGCATAATAAAGTTCCTCTCAATTATATTGGAATTGCAATTACTACTGTCATGAATTACAACAATATCAATAAAACTTTGTTCTGAGAGTGTTAGGGCTCATCTCTGTACTTTTTTTGCAAATTTCAATCTTGCTTTCCAATTTTTACTGCTAATGAGTTGTTTGCATCTTGCAGTATGGCCTCTGTACTGTTGTTTTTTTTAATTTTCCTTGAACAGTGGACTGTGATATTTCCACACCTGTTCTTTGGAGGTTGTTCATGATGTTATGGACTGTTGTCTTGGAGTTTTTCCTTTACTGCATTCACTGATTATCTGCTGTTGTTGTTTTCCTTACATGACTGATTCTTTGCCTGTTGCTCAGTACACCAGTGGTTTCCTTCTTTTTTAGGACATCCCAAATTGTGGTGCTCAGTGTTTTTTAACTGGTTTGACCCCCTTTTACTTAGCTTCAGATTGGCATGCTTGTCTCCCCTTTTCTCTCATCTTCATGTTTGTTTACTCTTCTTAAACTACAAATGAAATCTTCACAGGTGAAAGCCAAAGCTTAACCTGAGAGTAGATATCCAATGACTAATGACTGAACAGTCAATCAAATATGATACACCTGGGTAACAAGAAACACGTTTCACTTGTCATTTTTTAATTCTTTTGCTCACAGATGTTGTCAGTACACAGCAAATAGAAATTAATTTCCCTTACTGTTTCAGTACTTTTGGAGGGAACTGTGCAGACGAGCTTACAGTGGTGAGGGCTGCTTGCAGTGAGTAAATACATCATATTAAGGGCTCAATTCACCCCAAAATCTCATTTACATATTTTCTTTTCTCTGGTGTGTAGTGCTATTTATCCATTGTTTTGGTGAGTTGCCAAGTTTGGAGATATTGGCTGTAGACATGCTTGCTTTCTTTTGAATATAATAGAACCAGATGGTACTTGTCTTGTGATGCCTAAAGCATAAAAAATGATTTGAAAAGCAGCAGCAGATATATTTTGTGTGCAGTTCCTTCTAGATGGATAAAGAGTATCATAACTCAGGGGCTATGGGGTGAACTGTCTCTTTATTACTGGGTACCTGTAATAAGTTTGCACTGTGCATTATTAAAATCTACAAATTAAGAGCAGAGGCAGAGAAGTATGCAAGACCAGTGGCTTTAAAATAAAAACTAAAATGTCTGTGTGTTGGTGCTACCTGAACAGCATCTCTGTTGTTGTGACAAGGACCAGAAGGTTGATCTCTTTTTGAGGCTCATTGCTGAGCTGCAGAGAGCAAGCCGCTGATAGGATGGGGACAAACAGAGCCAGGAGTCAATTCAAAGATAACATATCAAAGTGGTCTCGTCACCACAAAATTTGCTGTTTAAATCCCTGAAGTGCTTTGGGAAAAGCAAGTGAAGAACTAGAATGAATATATGTTAATAAATATGTTTTCTTTCAAATGTAGACACCCTATTTAAAATATATAAATACGAAAAACTCTTTATTGAACAACAACAAGATTTTTGGTTTGGGGTTTTTTGTTTGTTTTTTTAGCTTTGTTTCTGTCTGCTAGCAGCATGGGCAATTAATCCTCATGCCTTATTGTATACATTAATTAAGAGTGTAGACAATAAAGGACGTTTTTGCACGGGGATGTGCATGTGCATATCTGGTATGTTAAAACATACAAATATATGAACAAAAATATTCAGCATATATTAACAGTGTCATTTTTTGTAAAATAAAATTTAAACAAGTGTTCAGACACACATGATTGTTTTAAATTACAATAAATTGTGAGTAATTCACATTTGACAATAGCACGTACTCTATAAAATGCTTGAAAATATAACATTTGAACAAATAGATCATGCAAGGGTAAAGTGCATGCGTTGCAGTGTGAAATATCAAACCCTTCAAAAGTAGGACTAAAACATTTCTTGTTCATAATTATCCATACAAAAACTGGATGAACTTTCCTACACAAAGGAATTGGGAGTCCTAATGGAAATGGAAACATGAAACTTTTGGAGCTTTTGTACTTTTCAAAGGCACTAATTGAATATCAAAAGTTTATTACTGCACCTGGTGCAGAGGCAACATTACTGTCATGCCTATTCAGAGGGATTAGTTTCTATTATAGTCAGTGAGCCTGAGAATAACAGTGAAAGACACACAACCTGATGTAACCTCCTATTCAAGCGTTCTAATTTATGCAGCCTATAGCAGGGAAACAATGTTGAACCAATGAATGTCAAACAATAAGTCCAGACCTCTTATCAATTATTTAAACATATAAGCATTTCTTTCATCTACTATGTCATTACATTAGAAAAGCAGGCTTTCAAACTGGCATGCCATTGAATAAATAGAAGGAAGAAACCACAATTTGCCTTTAATAAGCAAGGGGGAAGGGAGGATTACATGCAAATTAAACTACTTAAGTATGCTGATGATGCTGTGTTGCTTGATAACAAGACCTCATCATTCAAGTGAAGCAACTATGGCAAAAAATAGATTTAATTAGATTTAATTTTAAGTAATGTTGGTCATAACTGGAAAAAACAAAAATGCTTTGTGAAAACCACTGCAAACACTAGGTGCTAAAGACAGCAATACATCAAATAAATGAGAAGCAATGTTCAAACACTGTCTCTATTGCGGAATGATAAATATGGATCAAATATTGCATAGAATTGTTGTTCATTTGTATGTGTGCCTGTATTATTTGCTAAAGCATCAATAGTCAGAGTAGCACAGTGATGCAGTGGTTAGCAGCATTATGTCACAGTGTGGAGGTTCAGGATTTGAACCTGTTGGCCTGTTTCATGTTCTCTCTGCATGCACTTTTGCCTGATTCTAAACTGGCCATAGGTGTTGGTCTCTTTGTGCTACCCCTGCCAAATGAGATATACTCTAGCTCCACTCTACAAGGAGTACAGCCAGTTAAGCTAATGCTATGGTTTGCTGTGGTACTGTGATATGACTATTCACATAATTAAGACTTGACCCTTTATAAGCACATCAGTCTCTACATATAAGAACTTCAGTGCTTTCAGCACATCTGCTATTTAAAGATTGTTACCTGAAAGTCACATTTTGATTAAAATTTCTGCATCTATGATGCACACCAGATCTTCTCCACTGTGTTAAAAGGGTGACTTGATTTACATTTCAGACAGAAAACAGGATGAAACCACAAAGAACTAAATCTTGCAAACAAAGCTAAACTTTTCAATGTGCTTTGAGAATACACAACAGCTGAAGTTAGTTCCACTGAATCTTCTCACTAAGTAGATTTCAGTAAAAATTTGAACTGACAGTCTGACCCTAGGGAAGTGTGCGCCACCTGTTCCTGCACCTGACCTGATGTGCCTGAGCCAGTTCTCATTAGCCATGATGATCCTCAGCATAAGAGTTAGGTTAATTTGAGATAAAAAAAAATTCATAGTTTGCTCTCTAGAAAAGTTAAAGGATTAGATGTGTTTCTGCAAGTGGTCAGAATGGTGGGGAGCAGTCTGAGCACAAAAGTGTTCCAGGGGAACATAAAGGGATGAGCTCAAAAGGGATAGAGTCCAAATTTAAATCAGGTGGGGTTTGCTTTTTATGGGTAGAGTTGGGGAATCTTTTGAATGCACCTCATAAACAAAACTCCATGAGTTCTATGTGATGATCAGAGAAAGACAATTATAAATCACGTCTATGGTTGATGACAGAAATATGTGTATTTAAGCACATGCACATATGTGAATATGAGCATGCATACCTTCACGCAGGGTGCGATTTGCCAGGGGGGATGGTGGGCTTTCCCACCTCTGATTCATGTATGCAAAAATGTATGCGCCCTCTGACATCATTCAAATCAGAAATGACTTTCACATTCAGGGTTCGTGCTCCTGTGACGATAGCGATGACACTGTGTAAGTGGTGAAGATCTGGATTCCTGCACCATTCCATTTTTTTCTTTATCCCACAAAACACCACTGCTTGATTGTAAAAATTACTGCCAACTAAATAAAAGAAATATGAAATGCATTCAGAGCAGCAGATTTTATAGACCTGCATGCAGTTCTCCCAAGGTTTCTGCTCAAGACTCTCACTACTGATTGGACAACCCTTGCCTCTACCGCATAATGAGTTCTCTCCAAAAGGTCTCTTCTGAGGGCTGACACATGGTCATTGAAGTGCTCGTGGAGGCAGGTACTAGGCCCTAACTAGCCCATGAACCTTACTCGAAGCCCAGTGTGGTGGTTTTACCCTTGCACCAGGTACCTAACCATCCTCTGGGGTGAGCACGGGGGGTTCAGTGGCTCACCCCCCACTACTGAACCTTTCCTCCACATTGGGGCCAGGGTGGGATGGTGCAATATAGAAAGAAATGTGCATAGAGAGGAGCAAAATGTCTGAAGAGGATCAAATTCCAGCAGCATACACAGCCTATACATCTTAAGAATACATACTCATTGTTAAATTGTCATTTCCTGTTGTTGATGTTATCATATTCTAATACATGTCAGACCACAGGTGGGAGCAGGGAAGAGGATTATAGCTCACGTTGGTAAGCAGGTTTGGTTTTTAATGCCAGTTTGTTCTTTCACTTCTTCTTCTTCTTTCGGCTGTTCCCGTTAGGGGTCGCCACAGCGGCTCATCTGCCTCCATCTCATCCTATCCCTTGCATCCTCTTCCCTCACACCAACCCTCTGCATGTCCTCCTTCACTACATCCATCAATCTTCTCTGTGGTCTTCCTCTTCTCCTCCTGCCTGGCAGCTCCATCTTCAACATCCTTTGTCCAATATATCCACTATCCCTCCTCTGAACATGTCCAAACCATCTCAGCCTTGCCTCTCTGACT
>VUQH01032210.1:0-17924 GCA_015106775.1 Etroplus canarensis
TCTCTGCCTCCTAACACGCTTTCCCCCTCTCCCCCTCCTTGGTCTTCGGCCAACAGTAGCATAGTTTCCACCGGCACCCTGTTGGCTAACGGCACCGGAGGCGGTGGTCGTTAACCTGGGCCGCGACCGATCCAGTATGGAAGTCGTGTTATGAATCTGCATATTTGATTTGGCACAGTTTTTACGCCGGATGCCCTTCCTGACGCAACCCTCACCATTTACCCGGGCTTGGGACCAGCACTAGGAGTACACTGGCTTGTGGGCCCCTGTGGCTGGTTTAAACACAACCCATAAAAAATAGTTTCAATAAGCTAGAATGGCTCAGTGAAATAAAATATATAAAATAAAATATAACTCATTACTCAAAATGATGAAAGAAAAAAGTTAAATAAAAATAAAAGACCTCAATAAATATAAGACAATAAAGAGCTAGAGTAAAAATCTTAAACTCAATATACAGGTACTGTGGTATGAGCTAGGAAAGATTTTTTAATGTTTCAAAATGTTATTTTTGTATTACACTTTGGTTTATCAGTTTTTTAATAAAGCTCACCTTTAGTTCAGCATCAAGTTTCTTTGCCTGTGTTTGGACCCACTGCTAAATCAGTGTTGATATACATTGATTAACTATTATGATATGAAAAGTGCATGTTTTAAACCTCCGGGTGTAAATCAGCATTTTAGATAATGTCTAAAATATTCTTCACATTTTATGTAGAAACATTTTCAACTTGTTACCATTGTTGTTTTTTGTTTTTTTTTAATTTGCTTGTGAGTCTTCAATTTTATTCTTTGTGCGATCAATTCCATTTCAGTTTTAATATGTTCACATCATGTGTTCAGTGCCAAATTTGTGTTCACAAAATGATAGATTCAATACATATGGCAATAAATCATCAGTGCATCAGTACTGACAGAACACACACACACACACACACACACATACACACACTGAAGATGTCAACATGATGAGGCCAGATGTATCTATCTGTTTGATGTTTCATGGTTTGTCCAGATGGGACAGTGCTGGAAATGATCAAGTAAATGATCAAGCGATGAGACAAGATGAGAAATGGAGGAAATGTGGTGGAGGGGGAAAAAAACTTGTCAGTGCGTTTTGACTGTGGTTGTGAAAGGAAGAAATAAATTAAGAGGAGGGGAAAATAAAAAGCTGTATAATCATCAGTCTGTGATTTGATTTGATACAGATGTGGTGTGTGTGTGTGTGTGTAAACAAAGATGGGCAGAGAAAGATGAGAAGGATCATCTGACACGAGAGCTTCCAAAACATATGGGAGATGTGTGTGTGTGTGTGTGTGTGTGTGTGTGTGTTAGAGAGAGAGCAGCCAGTGAAAGCATTGCTGGAGTTTCTTATGAGTTCATAGAGATTTCTCCCCCTGTGTTCCACATGGTTGTCAGCAGATATACAACAAAGTTTATAAGAGACAGAGGGAGTGAAGTTAAAAACAAAAAGATACGTTTATGTAGTACATTTTATAGGCTTTTTTTAGTCTAAGAAAGAGACGGTAAGAACAAAAACTTCTGAAGTCTGAGGAAGAGCCTTGTGCACAAAGCATCACCAACAACACCAAAAATCATCACACAAGAACTTGTTAATAAGTGGATCAGTCTATTTCATAATATGAGATGTTTGGTGTTTTGCATTCCAGTCCTGTGATCCTTGCTGAGCACTAGTGTGGCTGTGTCATTTTCTTCATTTCTGTTTGCCTAGTAACACCATTAATGATTTAAGCCCACATGCTTAGTTATAAGGTTGTGCTTATGTTTTTGCAAGTGACACACACAAGTTGCAGATACACTTGATCATGTTAAAACTAACTTGACAGCTTGCACTTACTTGTCAAGTAGTTTAACAACAAAGGGTAAGGTAAGTACCCCACCACCACCACCACCAAGAAAAGAAAATGATAAAATAATGAAATGGTCACATTACGTTGCAAAATGTTTTATCGCTGCAGTATAATGCAGTTTGAACTCGAGGTTTAAATTATATTTCAAGTGAGAGTGGATTTTGAAGACCAGTAATATTTCTACATACTAGCCTCGCCGTGCTTTTGATGTGTTTCTGTTATAATTACATGCAGGAGCATATAAAAAGGGCGATCGAGCTCATCAGTCATATCATGAATTTATGGGAAAGAGTTGTTGAAGCTAGGTTAAGAAAAGCAATGGCAATTCAGTGGGCAGCATGGCATTTAGCAGTATGGCTTCATGCCAAGAGAATACTACAGATATGATGTTTGCTTTGAGAATACTATTGGAGAAGTGTAGAGAAGGAAGTGTAGTGCAGGACATGTGAGGACAGCGAGGCGATGGTGAGGTGTGCTGTAGGAGTGAAAAATTGGTTCAAGGTGGGGGTGGAGTTACATCAGGGAGTGCCTTTGAGCCCCTTCTTATTTGCAATGGTGATGGGCAGGTTGACAGATGAGGTCATCAGGCAGGAGTCTCTGTACTATGGTGGTCACAAACAACACTGAGCTCTGTGGTGAGAGTGGGGAGGAGGTGGAAGATAGCCTGGAGATGTGGAGGTATGCACTGAAGAGAAGAGGAAGGAAAGTTAGCAAAAGCAAGATAGAATGCATGTGTGTGAATGAGGCAGGTGAAATGGTAAAGATGTGAGGAGCAGAGATAGTGAAATTGAATGAGTTAAAACAACTGGGGTCAACCATCCAAAGCACCTAGAGTCTAGAGGAAGGTTTACAAGATGGTAGTGAGGCCTGCTTGAAGATGGTGGCACTGACAAAAAGACAGGAGGCAGACCTAGAGGTGGCAGAATTGAAGACGGTGAGATTTTCAATGGAAGGGACAGGACCAGGAGAGAGAGGATTGGGGACAGCTCAGGTTGGGTGGTGGGGTAATAAAGTAAGAGATGTAAGCTTGAGATGGTTTGGACATGTGCAGAGGAGGGATTGTTGATAAACTGGACAAAGAACATTGAAGATAGCGCTGCCAGGCAGGAGGAAAAGAGGAAGACCACAGAGAAGGTTCATGGATGTAGTGAAGCAGGAGATGAAGAGAATCAGAGGGATAGGATGAAAGAGAGGTACATGATTCACTGTGGTGACCCCTAAAGGGAGCAGCTGGAAGATAAAGAAGATCCACATGCAACAGCACCACACATGTAGCTGAAAGGAAATGTTGCTGCTAGCAGAACAGTTATTAGTTTAAAGGTGGAATGACTTTAGTCACATGGAAGTAATTTGGTTTTATTAAATTTGGGAGAAAGACTGGAGCTTTTACATTGTGAAAGTGCAGCCATCATTCCCTTTCTCGGTTGCTTAAGAGAAGTGCTGTGTGGGGATCATAACATCTGACATAAAAAATACTGTGCTCTGCTCTTCCAAAATAACCTCAAATCCACTATCTACACCATCTTAATGTAAGAGTCATTGGTTTAAAATCTGTCCCCATAGCTTTTCTTTAAAGTACATTTAGTATTTTAATTATATATGGTACAGCTTCTCCCCAGCAACGTGTATAGGTCTGTATAAATGTATGCATTGCTCTGTCAGATAAACAAGGACAAAGCAAAGAAGTTTTTTACATTGTGTTATTGCCTTTGAAAAATGTAGACGTGTTTGTTGCAGATTCTCCTCAGATACTTTAGCCATGTTTAGATTGAGTCTGTTGTTGCATCTGTTCGTCTTTTCATCTCCATCTGTCAAGATCGTTTTGCTGTTCTGATGAAACCGTATTACAGATGGACTGTATATCATATTATGTTGATAATGTAAAATACTTGAGTTTTAGTAAGACTTCTACTTCCAAAATGTATGTAATGCCTGGAACTGATGAATTTGACTAGATTAATTACAGTCAGTCCTGTTCCTGGTGACAGATTTCTTTTTTTCTTTTTTTCCAATTAATTGGGAGAGGAAAAAAATCGCTAGACTAATTTCCCAGTCCAGAAGTAAGAAATCATGTGGAAAACCTTTAAAATTTAGCACAGTTTAAAGGATGACATTAAAAATTTGCTATAAGAATTTAATGTATTTAACAGCCATTTATACTGTTAACCACATTCTTCTACATAACACTGCATGCACACAATGCCTGATTAGATTGCAGAGTGCAGCTGTTATTAATGGTGCTAGCACCAGCAGCCTTCTTCCTCTCTATGTTCATGTTGTGCAAAATGTGTCAAGCATTGCCTCACTTGAGTGGCAAGTGGCAAGCTTTCTGGCTTATGCAGCCACATCTGTCTCACTTTAAACCTATGTTTTTTTTTTGTTTTGTTTTTTTTACAAATTCCAATCACAGACATTCCGGTGCCGGGGCAGCAGCAAGTGGTAGGTATAGATGCATAACTTCTTATGGTGTGTTCACACAAGTTTACCCTCATGTTACTTGGGGAAATACAGCCATTTGAGTGTTTTTGGAAAACCCACAATAACACCCAATAGGAGCCAGATTACTACAACTGATAGTTGGGCTCAAGTTACAGGAATGTTTTTTTTAGAATTTCACAAAGTCCTTTTCTCCATTGTCTGTTATATTAATTGTGTTGTATTTCAACCATATAACTCCAGCTACATTTAAATGATGACTGTAAGCTTGTCTTTCATTTTTGACTGTTGATGGCGTCAGGAAATTCATCAGTCTATGCGAGAATCTCAGCTGAAAGGCTTTCGCGACACAACATTAACACATTTTTATTTAGTTTAAATATTTTCAACCAGCGTGAATTTGTTTGGGTTCAGGTCTTTTCGTGGACTTTGTGTGTGGTCATGCTGTGCAAAAGCTTAACTCCATGTTTGGTGCAAACATACAATTACACTCAACGTAATAGCATTTCTGGTGATGACTAGTGAGGTTAGCAACGTTTAATTATCTAGTCAGCTAATGGAACACCTTCCTACTGTAATTATGGTAACCACAATCATGAAACAAATATTTCAATGCTATGTTCATAATTTACAGTTAAGTAAAACCAATTGCCCTTGAACTGTGACTCTCTGTAACAGTAAGGTTCTGGGTTTTAATTAATCCTGTTACCAGTGGTAGCTGTTTGAACAGGAAGTAAGTTGTGCTTTTGAAGAGACACTAGCTTATGCAAATGTGCCTCGTTAGCAAGGGTGACCTTTGTGGAAGGTATATTATTGTGGCAAAATGAAAACTACATTACTCCAATTTTGACCTTTTTAAAATGACTTTATTAATTGAATCCATCATTAACCTGACTAGTTATGTGCTGTCAATTTAATATTGATGACACTGACAGTTTTCAAAATTGGATTAAATTGGATTTTTCTCTGGCGTCAACAGTAACATTTATGATATTTTATGAAGGCCATTCATTTCTCTGTACTTAATAGGACATTGGTATGTTTCATTTAACCCAATTAAAGGGGTAAAGTCAATGCCTTAAAGAGACAAACCTCCCATTAAAAAAGAAAGTTCTGCTGCTATGGGGAATCTTCACTTGGAGAGAGGCTGACTCCTTTAGAGGTGAATTCATCTGGCCTGGGACCCATAATACATTAAGGCACAAACCTCTTTCCATCTGCCCAACCATAGCTCTGGTTTAATGAGGTTGGTTCCCTCAGGTATCTTTGGATCTTATGGTATGCATCATATACCTGCAATACAAAATGAGTATTTGATTTAATGATTTAATCAGAGCTTACTTTAAATTATTTTTTAAATGAGCTTTCATGTTCACTTCATCAGCGTCTTGATATTGTTAAAGATATGTTCACTGAAGCCTTTGAGTGTCAGGTCTGGAGCATAAATTTACCAAATTGCTGGCTTGTAGTGTCTCCATCTTTCAGAAGTGATGAAAGTCAAAGATCCAGACCGAGAAAATTCCAGATTGAAAAATTAAAATATTTTATTGTGCTCCAGAATTAACTAATACTATAAACAGATTGTGGAAAGACAACCGTTATGATGCTGGGTCCAAAACATCTTTGTATTCAATATGTGAAATTTGCTTGAAATTTTTTAATTTGGGTGTATAGTCTCGCCGAACCTTTTGAAAGCTGAGACAACGAAACGAAAAAATAAAGCCATGAACCCAACCTACTTTATGCTACCAATCCAGACTCTTGATGGCGTAAGTGTAGAGAGCATTTACTTGGCATACTTTGGGCCTTTTATACCGGTAAATGATTGCTTACATGCTGTTGTGAGATACTGAATGTCTGTCTTATAATGCACAATGTAACACAATGTCTCATGAACACTAAAACAAGTCCAGTGTCACCGGATGTGTATCCAGTAGAGGGTGTTATAAACAGGGAGAGCTGCAGCAAAAATATGCTGGTGACAAATCTGTATAAAATATGGTGATTCACTATGTTATCATGCCAGCATGGATACAGATATCAAAGGAATGTTCCCTGCATTTCTGGAACTCTTGCCAAGATGAATTGGGGAAGTTTAGAAAGCAGAGTGAGGGCCTATTCAGTATAAGGATGATTTTCCCTAACAGTGAGAATACAGAGCTGCCATATCAGAACGTTTGCAAACCATGCACAGCTGTTTACTGCTGATGGATGGCATGAGCACTAACACAAAACAGGAGTGTTTTACAATGTGTTTGACTTCAACCAAAATTCAAAAAGAATGTCTGGAAACAAAAGAAATCCATACAGGAAGGTTCTGGCATTTAAACAATGCTCACTTGGGTACTAAGGGGCCCAGAGCATGCCAAGAATGTATCCTTCACACCACCACCGCCAGCCTGAACTGTTAAGGCAAGACAAGATGGATCCAATCTTTCATGCCGTCTACATCAAATTCTGACCCTACCATCTGAGACTCATCAGACCAGGCAACGTTTTCCAGTTTTCTAATGTCTAATTTTGGTTAGGCTGCACAAACTGTACCCTCTGTTTCCTCCTCTAAGCTGACAGGAGTGGCACCCTGTGTGGCATTCTTCTCTGTCCTCTGAGATTAATAAGGCCTTTTCACCAGATAACTGTCACTCACTAGATATTTTCTCTTTTTCTATTCGTTTAGCTATCTCTGCAAGTCGCAGAGAGTAGATCACTAATTTCTAAAATACTCAGAACAGCCCGTCTGGCACCAGCAACTATGATACATTGAAAGTTATTTAAATTGCCACTTTTCCCCATTCTGATACCTGGTTTGAACTTCAGCATGTTGTCTTTGACTATGTCAACATGCCCAGGGCTGCTGTGGCTCGGGCGGTAGAGTGGGTTGTCTTTCAGTCCAAAGGCTGGTGGTTTGATCCCAGCTTCTCCTGATGAAATACCAGTGTCCTTGAACAAAAAATTGCTCCCAATGGACCCATGTGAACGTGTGCCTGATATTTAAAAGTGTGAATGAGGCTTGTATTAAGAACTGTTTTTAGTGCTCTTTTAGGGTGGAAAAACACTACAACAATTTGAATGCACTGAGTTGCTACCATATGATTGGCTGATTAGGTATTTGCATCAATAAGCAGCTGAACAGGTATACCTGATAAAGTGGCCAGTGAGTGTACACGGTTATATTTGTTCTTTAGTTTTATTTATTTAAAAAAATATATTTATAATATAACAACACATTCACTTCTTTTATGAGCCTATTCACTTTTGGCATGACATTGAAGTCCTCATGGCTGAACCCTTGAGGCTAATAAAGAACAACCTTGTTAGTGTGTGAAAGCTCAGGTTGCTCATCCGGTGAGTTTTTGTTTGCTCCAAGGCATTAAAGCCCCTCTTAACCCATGCTGTGAAACTAAAATGAGGTCCGTGATGAGAATGAAGTAAAGAAAAAAAGTTCTACTAATCATTCTTTTTTAGACCCTGTGGTAGAGTATTAATCGGCCGCTCTTGTCCCACATCCTATCCAGCTATGGCAAGGTAGTCTCTTCTGTAGCTGGGTAGCTCTTGATGGGCACTAGGTCACGCACGAGGGTTCATCAGACTTGGCCTGCTATCTTGAATTGCTACGGAAGTCTGGAAACCACACCAGGCAGAAGTGCTCTCTACCCACTATAAGAAAAATGCAAGGGAAGGGAAATATGTTAAAAAAAAAATTTCTCCTTGACAATATATTTTCAACCTCATCAAATCTATGTGTCAAACTCCTGTCTGCCCTCTCTGAACCTTAACAGCTCTACATTGTAAAAGGCTCACTTCAGCTTCAGTACTGCTGTTTCAAAGGCTTACAGTGCCTCTGGCAAGGTAAAACCGATCCTTACAACATGAGAGTCAGACCGCAACAAGGAAAAAAAGTCACCCAACACAGGCGCACTACACTGCAACTTACATTCAAAATACACTGACGAAAGACATTTAATTGAAACTTCCCAACTCAAGACTTCCATGATGTCTTAGATCAGCACAATGAAGAGCAGGTCACTCTGTTTGGCTTGTCAAGTCATCTCAGCACCTGGTAATATGTTTTATTGTGGTATGTAAAAAAAACACATTAAATAAATGCTGGCATTAGTACTTATGATTACTGAGGAAATTGATTAGTACCCTTGTTTCTACCATGTTTTCCATCTAGGTAAGCAACACAGGTTAGTTTTCTTTAATGAATCCAAGTGGTCTCTCCACTGTGGACATACTGTATAACAAACAGATTTAATAGCCAGGCCTACCAGCAGGCACTGCAGCATAAGCACCACACTCTGTGGAGTGCTAGAGCTCCTCTGCATCAGTAAATATGTTCTTGGGGTGTCTGTGGCTCAAGATCCTGACAAAAGCCTGACTACTACCACAGATCAGCCACTTAAACTTGAGGCGATTGAATACACAAAGCTTTAGCTGCTTTGATTTCTGCTTTAAAGATAAAAAATATGAGTTGTTGAAGCTGAAAACAAAAATGTTAGGACAGCTACAGTACAGTAAGAGTGTATATGGGGTATAGGGATATATATCGAGGACCTGAGCTTGAAGGATAGACGAGAGGGGAAATTTTTTTTTATATATACACACCCTGGAATCATGGAATATTGGAATGATTTATGATTGGATGTGGATGAACCTCCATAACAGAGATGAATAACTTTCAAGGGCATTAGAGCTTCTGAATAAACAATGTTTCTCTAATTTCCATAAGGATAGTGTTGATATTAGAATGAATGGCTGTGATTTGCAGCCTGTGTTTAGCTGATGAATGGGGAGCACAGTCGCAGAACTAAAAGCCCTCCAGCCAACTGGAAGAATCAAGATAATCGCATATGCTCAGCTATTTAATATCAGTACAGTGGATATGAATTTCCTTATCCCCAAAAACAAACAGAAATGATTCATCAAGGACAGAAAAACCATTAGAGGCATTAAATGTAAGAATGAGCTAAATAATTAAAGGCGTCTGTTCTTGGGGGAAACCCCAGTATATCCATGATTGAAGCAGTCATACAATATTAGTCTCATTTCCGAGTGTTATCCTGTGAGCATACATTACATTTAGACATTTATAAAATCAGTAGGACCTTATGTTGAACTGTTAAACCTAATACTGATGAGCTCTTAAGAAACTTTCTTGCCAGTAGGTGGCATACTCTCTTCATTCTCACAGAAACAAAGAGTATTCAAGTATTCATTGAGCATTAGCAGAGTGCCAGATATTGATTTTAACGGTGTTAAACTCACAATCCAATCCAAATATATTGTTAAAAAATACAACAAAGGTAGAACATATGAAAATTTTAAGTCGGTAAGAACAAAATACACACATTTCACTTGTTTATTTGGCTCAAATTGCAATAGAAACAAATGTTTTGGCACAAAGCTTTCTCCAAAGCTCCTGATCCATCCATCAGAGTGTAAATGCTTAAAGGATAGAGTAAGTGCTGTATGAATGTGTGCATGAATGGGTGAATGATGCTTGTAGTAAAGAGGGCTTTGAGTAGAAAAGGGTTATAAGTATAAATCCATTTACCAATGTGTGTTTGGGGTACACAAAGTTACTTCACAAGGATGATCGTTTGTCACTTTGAGTGGATTTAAGATGATTACGATTTATGTTTTATAAACTCAGAAAATGGGAATTTAAAGACTTTAGAAAAAGTGTTTTGTGTGGCACACAGTAAGTGTTCCGTTAGTGTAGTGGTTTACACTTTCACCTTATAAGCAGGAGGTCCCTGGTTTGACTCCAGGTGGAGACACAAGCACCTCTCACCATGGAGGGTTGCATCAGGAAGGGCATCTAGCATAAAAGCTGCCAAATTACAGGTGTGGATTAATCTGCCGTGGCAGCCCTTCGGGGAGACTACAAGGGAGCAGCCAAAGGTATGTTTTCTAGCAGACAAAAAATTCACACCCATGGTTTATTTGTGAATTGTCTTTAAAATTCCCATGTTTGTAGGATTTGTCCATCTCAGAAGTCCAACTTTCCTGTCGCTCCCATGAGAATACCACTAACTGACACAATTGGTGAGGGTGTGGGCAATATGGGGCTTCATTCAGAATGTTTAAGGTAGTGCTCTTCATCCTCCATAATTTAGACTGAATGACCCAAACATAAAAAAAGCACTTGAGCTGCTGCTGGTGACAGAGGAAACACATAGTGTAGTTTTTCCCACTTTGTATGCTATGACAGTGAAGGAGCCTTGTTCACATACAGTAATGAACGACTAGGGCTACTGTAATATTTGCCTAGTTCTTTTTTTAAACTTTTACTCATCCATCCATCCATCCATCCATCCATCCATCCATCCATCCATTTTCTGCCGCTTATCTGGGCCAGGTCATGGGAGTAGCAGTCTAAGCAGAGATGCGCAGATCTCCCTAGCCACCTCCTCCAGATCCTCTAGGGGAGCACCGAAGCATTCAAGCCAGCCAAGAGATATAATCTCTCCAGCATGTCCTGGGTCTGTCCTGATCTCCTCCTGGTGGGGCATACCTGGAACACCACACATAGGAGGCACCCAGGGGACGTCCTGGTTGGATGCCTGAACCACCTCAACTGGCTCCTTTTGATGTGGAGGAATCGCAGCTCTGCCTGAGGCCCTCCCTAATGGCTAAGCCCCTCACCCTGTCCCTAAGAGCCCAGACACCCTTCGGAGGAAGCTCATTTTAGCTGCTTGTATCCCCGACCTCATTTTTTCTGGTCACTACCCAAAGCTTATGACCATACAGTAGGTGAGGGTAGGAACATATTTGACCAGTGAAAGATTCACTTTCATGCTCAGCTTTCTCTTCACTACAAGAAACCGGTGAAGCATCCACATCACTGCAGATGCTGCACCAATCCATCTGTCAATCTTCCACTCTACTTTCCCCTCAATCATGAACATCTCCACTTGGGGCAGGAACTCATTCCTGACCCAGAGTGGGCACACCACTCTTTTCCAGCTACGAACCATGGCCGCAGACTTGGAGGTGCTGGTTCTCATCCCAGCCGCTTTACACTTGGCTGCAAACTGTCCCAATGCAAGCTTAAGGTCATGGTCTGATGAAGCCAACAGAATCACACCCACAAAAAGTAGAGACGAGATCCTGACGGCACCATATCTGACATCCCTCCATCCCTTGGCTGTGCCTAGGATTTCTATCTATAACAATCATTCATTCATTCTCCTACACTTCCCTGTGCCCTCCCCACACACAGGTGAGTTTTTCACACACATCTGAGGAAACCAGAAGTCGAACTGAAATGTTTCTGCAGAGGCACAGTTATCTTAAGCTACGATTTGAAACTAAACCTACAGATTCCTGTGTTCTCATGTTTTGAGATGATGATGCATCAACAGCCCACATGCACATTAATTTCAAAGAGAGCAGAGGTGTGAGCATGAACTGTGGAAAATAGAATTAAATATGAATCTAATGATGATAATCTTGATTTAATGTGTTAATGGGAAAAAATGAAACAATAAGGAAAAACCATGGTTGGCAAGCTATTATCGATCACTCAGACCAGCATTGACATGCAAGATCATCTTCAGTCAGCACAACCCTAAATGCCTTAAAACATTATTTCACTGTTTGCTGGTTGAAAATGAACAATCAAAGTGCCATTAACTTTTAAGACGCTTTTGAATTATATTGCTTGTAATTAACTTGTTGGAGGGTATTACCTTCGTCTGCCAGTTGGTAAGTTATTAAAATTAAGAGGACCATAGTCCTGCTTCATACCATCTAATTAATTTGCATTCAGACCAGTCATTTAGAAGATGGGTACAGATAGGGGTGGACATGGTGGCCAACAATATTTATGTAAGCTGTGGTGTAGTCTGTAGTCTCAATGTTCTGTTCTTAGCTGACAGGAGTGGCACCTGGTGTGGTTTTCTGCTGTTGCTGCTCATCGGTTTCAAGGTTCTAACTGTTGTGCATTCAGAAATGCTCTTCTCCAAACCTTGGCTGTGGCAACTGTTTTTTTGAGTTACTGTTGCCTTCCTCTCAGCTTGAAGCAGTCTTGCCATTCTCCTCTAACCTCTAGCATCAACAATGCATTTTCACCCAGAAAACTGCTGCTCAGTTGATGTTTTTTTCTTTTCAGGTCATTCTTTGTAAATTGTAGTGAGAGATGTGTGAAAATCTCAGTGGATCAGCACTTTCTGAAATACTCAGACCAGCCTGTCTGGCATCAACACCCATGGCACATTCAAAATCACTTTCTTCCCCATTCTAGGTCTACATCCCTAAATACAGTCACTCCCATGCGATCAGCTGATTAGATAGATATTTGTGTTAGTGGGCAGTTGAACAGGGGCCTCTTATGAAGAAGCTGATAAGTACAAATCGTAAGGTTTTATTTCATGGTGTTAAAATAAAACAGATGGGATTTAGGAGTCTGGAAATCATATTTGTTAGCACTGTAAGTGCAACTATTTCTTTCAGCAATGCACTGTGCAACCTGAACTAGGGATAAATGTATGAATTGAACTGAATGGCTTCTTTGTTCATTGGCATATCTGCATATATTTTTTAAATCATTGCAGAAGTTCCTGAAATATCTGATTCATTCATGAGACGGTTAGTTATGAGCCTGTGTACCTAACCTTTTGGGGAAAAGTTAACCAAGACTCCCCAGGTACGGTCTGGCAAACAACATCCACTCACTGTACTAATACTTATGTGTACTTCAAATTGTAGGAAGGATTCAAAGATTAGTCTGTGAAAACTGACAACACAGACTCCAACTTAAAAGAGTTCACTTTTGGATTCTGGGTAAATTTTGCTTTAGTCTGACAGATAGATACAACCTGTTCAGTTCACAATTTCAACAACATGGATCTACTCTGTGGTGACAGCAATCACTGAATAAAGTTTCAAACTGAAAGCATCTCAAACCAAACTCCATATCTTAAAAAAAAACCTGCACCACGTTAGTGAAAACAGACATTGCTTTTTCTCTCCTGCACTTGATGTGATTGAGTCAGTTCCCATGTACAAGCAACGGGATTCTTTCAGTGCAGCTTTTACTTTTACACCAATACACATTTTGTCCTAGTAGAGAAAGATCAAAGCTCTGATGCTGGGTTTAAACATGAAAGTATCATAAGAATACCCACACATAATGAACAGGGGTATATGTTTTAATTAGCCAGCAATGATGACTGAAGGTAATATGAGCTAATTAGGCAGCAACCAACACAGAAAGTATCATATGATTAAATTAGCTATTTCTGACAATTGAAGGTGCTATATGTTTTAATTAGCCAGCAATGAAAGGCTGAGGATATATATTTTAATTAGCACCGTCTCCTGCGGCCTTAAGGCCTCAGGGCTTAAACATTAGGTACAGTGTTAATCAAACCTGCAGAAATTAGACTAATTGTTTTCATACAGCAGTTCTCTTGTGGCATGACAGAAATAATCCCTTCACATGGCACATCTTTTCTTTTTTCCCCTATGTTTCGGTAGGCAGAGTCAGATACAACTAGCACTGCTTGCCCTACTTTCATCTGTTCCCAAGTGACCTGTGGGTTTAGCAGGTATACGTATGACTTCATACCTTAGAACTTCAAAACTGTTGCATCCTGTTTTGATTTTCAGAGGAACAGAAAATTAGCACATGTGACATCGTGGGGCAAAAATGTGAATTTCGCAAGATATCAAATTGGTTCCATTGACTCTCAAAATATTCTAGAGCTCTTTTATGACACTATGACAACTGTTAACTGAAACTTTCAAACATATAAAAACTTTTGGTATACAAAGCAGGGAAAATTGTTTGTATGTATACACTGCATTCTTTGAGAGCAGCAAAACTATTATGAGGGATTGTGTTTTGGAAAACCTGTTTGAAGGAAAAAATGAACAAAATAAGAGCTTATCAATATAAATTCAGTCCCAACCCTTCTCAAACACTCAGGATTTCCAGTACAGTCTGCATTCATTCAGATGATGAATTGTGTTTCTTAACAGTATCATGAAATGCATGTTTCTGTCAACTACTGGTATGTTGGCCAAGCTGTCACATTTATTTTCTTAAGCTGTTAATTTTCAAATCTTACTGTTTTCAATTGTTTGAATTACTTCTGATTTTTTTTAATGATCAAACTTATAAACTTTGAATGTAGTAGAGGAATAATTCTAGCAAATGAGTTACAAAGGAGAGTTAAAATGTAACTTAAATTGTATGCATCTACAACAAGAGTGTAAGTGACTGAGATGTCACTTTACATATATTGTACTAATAATAGCAGGCAGGTCTTATGTTTTGTGCATTACACAGTTTTGTGTAATGAGCACATATTGCTTTAGTGAGAAACAGATTGAATAATTCCTCCTGGAATGCACTGGTTGTTTATCATATCGTTAAATAACTCAGACTACTCATCATCAGACACTTCCAAACTGCATATTGAGACATTAAAAAGACCTAGGTTTGTACATTTCAAAGCAAAATTTGTACCATTCTTGTTGTCTGGGGGTTATCTTGCTGGAGGTTGGGTGGGTACCAGGCCTACGGGACCCTGTGGCTTATGCTCCACTCATGCTTGGGGTGGTTGGCTTCTGGCTGAGATCCCGGACCGCGGCTTTGCCTCTCTAGGGCTCTTGCCTTCTGGGACCCTTCCCGAGGCCCCCTGTCTTCCTCTCTTGGAGTGGGGTGCTTGGCCGTCCTGGAGACATGTGGCCCTAGGTCTCAGATGTTCCACGGGGGCTGTGGGGTGCAATCTGGGTCGCCTCCTGCTGGCTGCTTGGGTCTGGTTGGTGTGGTGGCAGCTTTTTAGCCCCATTATTATTACTGACTACATTCTGTGACAAGCGTGTGCATGCCAGCTCTCACACTCACACACATACACAGGCCATTGATTTTTATTGTACACACATTTGTTGCAGTTGTTTATTTTGCATCTTTTCACAACTGTTTGGCTTTCAATTCTTGGCCCCTCTTTATTTTTTCTCTTTTATTCTCTTTTCCTCAATTCTTTCTTTCTTTTCTAACCCTTCAACCTGTCAATTCCATTTTCTTAACTTTATTTGACAATAAAGTATATCAGAAACTATACAAGAGAAGCCTGTTGAGCTCCACTTGGCAAAGCAAATCTGTTTGCCACAGAGAGACATCAAGATCATCATGTTGCATGCCAAGTTGCTGGACAGGACAGGTTTTAAAAAATGTGTACTCTAGTAGAGATGCTATATCCAGTCACCTGGTGTATTTCATTTTTTGAACATCCACATATGGAGTTGCATATGGAACTCATGGCTGTCTATTTCATTAAATAAAATACGTTGCTTTTTGTCGGTATTTGTGACCACACCTAGGTTGGTATAACTTGTGCATAAATTTCCTTGGTTGCGTGCGTGTGTGTCCGATTGTGTCTGTCTGCAAAGAATTGTTTAGCTATGCATGACTGCTCTTTAAGAGGGAGTGTTGGAGATTTGATGGGTTCTGGAGCCCTGTTTCATTGTTTCATTCAACTACACGGAGACACACACACGCACGCACGCACGCACGCACATCCTCTGTCTCGTTTTCTTTTTTGTCTGGCCACTTAAACTGATATTACCTCCTCTCAGCCATATGCTGCAGTGTATGGTGTGAGTGCAAAACTGGCCTGTCTGCTGTCCAGACTTGTCACCCATTGAAAACATTTGGAACATTATAAAAGGAAAAATATGACAAAGAAGGCCCTGGACTGTTAAGCAGCTGAAATGCTAAGAAAGAAGGGGAAAACATTTTGGTTTCAAAACTACAGAGATTGGTTTAATCAGAATTGTTGCAACAGAGTGATGTACATGACCCTGTCCCGACATCTCTAGAACACATGACCAGCTATAGTTTTCAAATGAGAAAATAAACCAGAGGATAAAGCTCCAGCAACACTTGTAGCATACAGAACAACTTCATCATTTGACCGACACATAAAGACACATAAACAGGCAACCATTTTGGATTTTCTGTTTTAAGTTTTTTTTTTTCCAAGTGGATGAAAGAGGATTTCTCTGTTTGAGTTTTAATTGTGGTTCCTAAAATGTCTTCTAATTTATTTTTAATTTTTTTTTGTAGTTTAAACTATACTTTTTAAAAATGCATCATGCTTTATGTATCATGAATGTTGTATTCCTTTTTAAAGACCTTGTCATGTTGATTATTTAGTTTTCAATTTTTATGAATATATATTTTAATAATGAACTTTTGGATGTTTAACCATTTTACTGATTCATTTTATTTTTTATTTACTTTTTTAAAGCGTCCCTTATAGAATGATTTGTGTGACATCAAACTATGATTAGCTTTAAACCACATGACTATGTGCCCAAGCCATCCTTGCCAGTTCCTCATTGGGTGATGCATTTTTTTTTTTTTTTACTCTTGCCAGGGTGCTGGTGTACAGTGCCCCTCTGCCTTCCTTACTCCCTTTCTGGGACTTCCTCACTGCTTGGAGTTCCAGGAGGTGTGCCCTATCAGCCACAGCAGTGCTGTATAAGCATCTATTTCCTCATCTGCGGCAGTACTTAAGCACAGGTGCTCCCCTCCATCACCTCCAGATTGTTGTAGCTTCTCAAACCAATAACATCAGGCTCCTTTAGCTTTCTAAATCTAGTTTGTGTCCCTTGTTGATATCATCCTCTTGTCTTCTTCCAGCTCTTTCTCCAGTGTGTGTCCTCACTGCTTGCTGCACTTTGGAGTCACTCGACTGGCTGCCCACCCCACTGTTTCTTATCAGTATATTCTCTGTAGACCTCTTTACTTCCATAATAAACACCTTCAAATTGCTTCTGTCGTCTATGCGTGGGTCATTCTGTGCTCAGTCATGACAACTCTACCCCAGCTTTTTGAGGCGTGGTAAATTATTGTTTATGAACTTCATGGAATATGAATAAATAAATGTAATTTAGGGTAGCACGCTGGTGTGGCGCTGTTGCTTCACAGCAAGAGGGCCTGGTTTCGAATCCACCAGTTGGCCAACTTGGGCCCTTCTGTGTGTTCCGAGTGTTCTCCCTATCTGGATACTCTGGCTTCCTCCCACAGTCTAAAGACATGCAAAAGTGGTTGCTTTAACTGGAGATTCAAACTGATTATGAATGTGAATGGTTGTCTGTCTCTCTGTGTTGGGCCTGAGATGGATTGTTATCCTGTCCAGTGTGTACCCCACCACTTGCCCCATGACAGCTGGGGTAGACTCTAGGCTTCCTATAACCCTGAGCTGGCAAAGTGGAAGAAGATGGACATGCACTTCACTGTGGTTTTGTTGTTCTTAAATAGTACTTGACCATCAGTGTCAGGTATTACAGAGTTCATGGATCATGTGTTTAAGATCTAATTATGGTTGGGTTTCTTTTGGTCTCTAACCACTCACTCCAAGTCCCTTATCATGCTGCCATACTCTCTAATCCAATCTATGTTTGTATGATTCAATCAAATCTGTAGCAATTGATTTAAATCTCCCACATAAATGTACCCCACCCACATTCAGTCTGTTAGGAATACATTTTTTTCCCTACCTGTCAGCGTGACACGTTGTTTGCGCTGCTGTTTACTCTTTTTTTTTTTAAAAAAAAGGTTGAGCTACCTCGCAGTTAGTATATAATCTATATCAC
>VUQH01032213.1:0-14968 GCA_015106775.1 Etroplus canarensis
TGTATTTTTAAAATCACCTCAGTTAAAGCTTTGATGTTGCCACACCTGCAGTCCTTTTGGGCTGGGTTCATACTTCATTAAAAAACGTCTTCAGACACATGCAGAATTTGTTTCATCTCATCGGCACATGCACTCAAGTATGGGCACAAGGCAAAAAAGACATAATTTGCAGCTTTGTCGCTAGTGTAGTAATAGCAAACTGAAGGCCTAGGGCCACTATTTAATTGCTTTGACCATGTGTACCAAAGAGGTGCCACACCAATTAATTCCTTTGGTGGCAGAGTGTCCTGTCCCTTGCCTGCACCCCCTGGTAGGGCCATCCCGCAGGGTGAAGGTGGGGAGCAGTGGTGGAGAGGCTCATGGGGACCTTCACTCAACAATGGATACCAAATCCATACCGTCTGCTCTGCTTCACCAACATCTCCCCTCAACAATAGATCCCTTTCATCTATATATACTAGCTAGCAACATAAAATGATTGGCATGAGCGTGTGATCCCTGTTTCACTTTTTAAAAACATAAATATATTTAAACTGACTTGAACCTGGAAAGATCTGTATGTATTGCAAGCAATGTGTAAAAATATTAAAATTCTTTTCATAAGTAAAAGCAGCATAACACAAGATAAAAATACTCCAATTAAAGTCCTTGCATACAAAATTTCACTTCTGCAAATAGAAATCAGAAGAAGTAATGTCATATACATTAAGTATAAGTATAATGGTGATCATCATGCAGAATGGTCATTACTGTTGTTAAATTCATGCTGGAGTATTTTCACTCCATTATCACTCCATAAGTAGAAGTCTAACTGATCAAACTGAGTTAATATTTTCTATGTATATTTAATATTTTTGTGGTGGTTTAATTAATAACTGTAATATAAATTATAAGTTCACAGACTTACTGGAGTGTAACTTCCTTTCAGTCAGCTAATTTGTTGATTTAGCTGTGCAGCATGTGCAGATAAAGTAAAAACCTAATAATAAATTAAATCATTGCTAAATGATAGCCCATAGTTTCAAGATATTACCAGGGAAAATACAGTCCCTCTTCAGCTATCCACATGGACTGTTCACTTGCATGCAATCAAAGCCTATTCAAATATGACTCTTTATGATTGTACTTACGTATATTTGAGCAAATGTTTCTAGTGTAAATAAACCAATGATCATGAACAGAGTGACAAAATGGCTTACAACTGCATAAGACCCAGTGTTATTTAAAGGGTCTAGATTTAAAGTACTTGATAGTGTGTTTTGATTATATTAACGTTTCACCTAGCTTTCCTCACTCTCATCTCCTTCTCACAAACAAAGATGTGTGAGAGAGATTTTAGGAAAAGATGCATAGAAGGAGGAGTCAAAGCTGTGAAAAGAGAAATCTTTCCATTGCCTCAGTCTTTAGTGACAGCAATTACTGACATGGAAAGATTCAGCAATTATATGCCATACAACTTGATAAAATACTTCAGAGAAAGATACACCCAGACTTCCTTGTTATGAGCTCCTCCAGAAACCTCCTCTCTTCTTCTTTCTTTAGGTGCAGTTAAATAATTGAAAGATCCTCCATCATGGCGGAGTAGGAATGATTTCCGGGTCACAGGAATAGAAGAGATGCAAGGGAGCATTAGTTAACGTAATGAAAAGCACCCATTGATTCCCCTACCTTTTACTCTGCCTACTTACCCACGGGTCCTGAGTCTTTACACCAACAAAAGACATCTCTGCCCATCATTTCCTCATCCCCAGGCCTCAGGACTGTGACTGCAAAGGGTAACTGTACTCATCTGACCACTGCAGGGAGAGCAGCAGGTAGACAGACAGAGGCAGATTAGTAGGAAGAGAGGTGATCTGAATGAATTCTTTTTTTGCCTCTTTACATGGGGGATAAACATAGGGTTCAGGGAGTGGATAAGAAAGGAAAGAAGAGGAGTGCTGCGACTAGATGCAGCATCTGCCTGATATGCAGCTATGTACTGAGGCGATGAGGCGCCTACAGCCCAGGAGGAGGTAACGAGGAGTTTGTATGAGACTATCACAGATAGCTGAAAAGATAGACAGTCACAACAATAGTCCCCTGTAGCTCATGGCACTGTTCACTCATGCCACTGACAAACTCTCTTTATTATTTAATTCTGTGAACTTCCCTTTATTTCTTACCTACAACTAAAACTTTGCTCATAATTCATTCATTTTGTAGTAATATAAGAATTGAGCTCCATCATGAATAAAGAAGAACTGTCACGTACAGGAAAGGTGATCACTGAAAAGACAGGGCAGAATGATGACTGACCTTTTGTCTTATTTAAAAATCAAAGGGTGCCACTTCTAGGCCCGTTGGGGAATGGAGGTGGGCTGGCTGGAGAAAACAGGGATGGCGGGGGTGTCTGGGTGCCATCGATGACCCTTGACCCCTAGGGGCATAGGGTCTGACTCTGCCAAAATGTGTCAGCATAAGTTAGGCCTTCCCTCTCCTCTTTGAGCAGGCAAAACCTTCGAAGTCCTCCTTCTAGTAATGATTTATGAGGCAGGGTGCTATCGACACACACTTAGCCCTAGGGATGAGCTTAAATGGTAGTTTTGACACCACTGAGGGCCGAGGTTAAAGGTGATCAATAACAAGCCACTGAAGGCACAGAGACAGAAGGACAGACAAAATGGGATAAAGAAAGGGAGGTGGAGGTAGAAGCGCTTTTAATTGGCCTCTGCTCATTACTGGGGTCTTTTTACATTCTCGGCTCCTTTGTGTGCATCCTGAAATTCAGCTCCTTGTCACATATGTGTTGGGTTTTAAGTGTTTTTTTTTAAATACTTCTCAATCTGATATCAAAATGTATGACTCTATAATGATAGGATTAAAGTTGGAACTGGAAAGTGACTGAAACATTTGTTTTGTGATATTCCTGGATATCATTATTACATATATACAGTACTGTGCAACAATTTTGAGTCAACGTTCATCTATTTATTTTTTGTTATAAAAATGAGAAATAGATGCAACGATTTATTGAGGCTTCTGCAAACAAATGAAAACACAGAATATAAGTCAAAAACCCAAGTTTTGCACAATTCAATCTTCAACACAGCCTGAACTCTCTTAGGCAAGCTTTGTTGTCATTTCTTTAAGGAGTCTTCAGGAATAGTTCCCCAGGTGTCTTGGAGGGCATTCCGAAGCTCTTCTATAGATGTTGTCTGCCTTATGTTCTGTTCTCTGTCAAGATGATCCCACACTGCTTCAATGATGTTAAGGTCCATGCTTTGGGGAGGCCAATCCATGATTGTTAGTGTTACATGGGCTTTTGCTGCAATGTCAGTGTGTTTACAATCATTGCCATGCTGAAAAATGATGCCACTGCCCATCAGATATTTTCTAGTTATTTTTAACTGTTCATAATTCCATCAATTTTGACAAGATCCCCAAAGCTAAAATGCATCCCCAAACAATGGCAGGGCCTCCACCATGTTTTACAGATGGCTGTAGACACTTAATGTTGTTCCTTTCTCCTGACCTCCTCTGTATATACTTATGATGAGTTGAACCAAAAATTTCAAATTTGGATTCATCACTCCATAATACATGCTGCCACTGATTTTCGCTCCAGGTCTTGTGTGATTTGTCATACTTCAGCCTTTTCTTCCTGTTTCCCTTCCTTAAGAGTGACTTCATAACAGCCAGCCTTCTGTTGAGAACATTTCTAATGAGGCTTCAGAGAACCGCAGAATTTTCAATTAAAGGGCCAGATGCATCTCTCAGGTCCTGTGTCAGGTCTTTGCTGGATTTTTTCCCTGTTTCTTAAGGGCATGAGTTTCGGATGCTGTTTATAGGTCAGTGTTAAGCGGCTTAACAAACACAAAAAATATTCCTGTGAAATGGTCACGTACGAGGACTAGAATGAAAATGAGTGAAAAAGCAGCAAAGATCACTTTAAATTCCAGGCTGGCTGCTTGGAAGCAAAATATAAAGAAATAAGGAGTGGCCCAAGACTTTTGCACAATCAATACACCATAGTATTGAAATATTTGTATGGCAATATTGTATCAATACAGGGATATTAAACACTGATATCTTACTATATAAATTACAAATACAATTGGAGGCTCTTAGTAATGTAATAATAAAATCAACAGCTTTTTCAGTCCAACTACATCTATGTCTTTTTTCGAGTACTTCAGATGTTGGCTGGGCTATATAACTTTTGTTGTACAAGTTAAACTCTTCAAAACATGGTATAGTACTGTTGTCCACATGTTTGCATTCAGTTCAAGTGAACTAGACTGTAATACAAAAAGTTCAGTGTGTGTATATATATATAAAATGAGGGATACTTATTAAACCTCTTTATTCCGTCTATTGTTTCATCCTGCTATTAATAAAATCCTTCATTACACCTGTGTACTTCTCTGCTATACACTATTTCATATGCTCTTCTTGTTTGCCACATTCGGTTCTTCACTTTGACTGTGGCTAAGTAACAAGGGTTCATAGCACATAGGGTACATAGAGTTGTAGTTTTAACTTTTATCTCTAGTGGCCCTAAGTTTATCATAAACACATCTTCAGATCTTGAATATGTGCAAGCATATTCACAGATCTTTACATATACTTTTTCTCATTGTATCCTATCTTTCACCCTCCCAAGCAGTGACAGGAGAGTAGTAATGTGCAACCCCCCTTCTACATCACCTACACACACACACACACACACACACACACACACACACACACACACACACACACACACACACACACACACACACACACACACACTTACACAAGTAGTTGTGGAGTATCTCTCAGAAGTGAGCTGATTAGGCCTAAGACTGGAGACTGCTTTGCCTAATCATATCGCTGCATCCAAATCATCTGTGTACATTTCTAATTACATGGTGGCATGCGATGTCCTTGAGCACAGTGGCAGTTCTCCATTTCATCTCTGTGCTGTGTCTACACCCCCCCCACTCACTTGCCTTATTTTTCCCCTCTCCTCTCCTCATTCCTCCATCCTTATTTATTTATTTCCATCAGCCTTATCTTTGTTGTTGTTTCGATTGACTGGGAGCTGAGCAATCACACTCATTTGCCAACCGATCTTCGTTCTTTGAACTCAGCAACGCAGGGCAAAGCTGACTGTCTGGGGCAGCGGGATCATCTTTGATGATCTATTTATTGTCCGGCTCCAATTTGCAGGGTTTCACAATATGATATCTATTTCATCATGCATAACAGGAAGGATCAGTCATAGGTAAAGGACAAAGGCGAAGAATATTGTTTAGGTTTGGATTATAAGCCTGGTACACAGTGTTGAGCAAACAATAGATCTGTTCATGGTGAGCAGAAAGATAATCTTTCACTGCTGTTCCATATATTTTTGAACACTGACTAGCCATGATTTTTCTTTTGAATACATATGACTGAAGAAAGGCCCTGAACATCTCAGTGCGCTTCAGATTTAGATGACCTTCCTACTCTGGTATGTGTCTCTTTACTGCAAGGCCTTGTCTTTTCTTTTCCTCTCCTCTTCTCTTCAGTAAACCTTGTTATTGAGGTCAAGAGATACTGCAATGCCTTCACTACAGTTGACAAAGGCCTGGTATGAAGGTGAAAAGAGGGTACAACCTTTAACATGTGACTACCATGTCCTTATAAGCTCAACAATTAACTTTACAAACTTGTAGTCTAAAAGGCCTCCTCAGAGACTGTGCACTTTTAAATGTGCCATGAGGTTCTGAAAATAAAATAATACCATTATTATTACTGCTTTGCTTATTTAGAGAATGATTCTAATACTAATACATTTCCTTTGGTTCTTTGCAACCTTTTGTCAAACATCTTAAAAAATGAAGGCGGCTTGTGCACTACAGATGATTGTATTTATCTTGCCTTTCCCACTTCTTTCTTATCACTTGCTAAAGTTGTCACAGGTGATGTTTAATACCTACTAGCTCACTAAATCACTAGTAATTACTGCCACTGAATGTTTCTAAAGTATGACTTTCTTCTCAATGTGTGCCACCAACAGTAAAATCTATGTGCTGCTGCCTGAAGGGAAGTTCCTGAGATATTAGTTCTCCACTCTCAGAACTGTTAGTCACACTGACAGACACCTGAGGCGATATAAAATGTCGCTCAAAGCCACGACAGAGGGAGACGGGCTGCTTCTCTTCTTCAAAACCTCTGAGTGAAGAGCAAAGAGATACAGAGGGATGGGGGAGTAACTTTATAAACCTGCACTTATACCCCTTCGCATATGGGGGCCATACCTCAGAGTAGACATGAAGGGGGAACCCATATAGCTACAAGGTCCAGTATCATAAATAACACAAGACTTCTCCTCTCCCTTCTCCGTCTCCTTCACTTCACTGCTGGAGTGTTTCATATGGTAACTAGGTGTTCACTGTGTGGCCACATTGTTGCCCATCTTTCAAGTGGCTCAGAGGAGGAAACCTTGAGGTAGGGGAAGAGAAGGAATTTTTGATGAAAAAATGCATTATTCTGTTCTTTTTCCAGTTTCCAACCCCACTTTCTCTCCTACTCACTGTGGGAGAGGAGTATTTATTACATAAACGGTAAGAAGAGGAGAGAACTCGGCCATAGGAAGAGGTAGAAACAGAGAATATGAAAGCTACGGGCTCCTTCGCCTGTCAGGATAAAAATGTGGGTTTGATGGTAAAATGAGCCTCCTCTGTACTCTTACCTAAAGACTAATATGTTAGATATAATTGGTTTCACAAAGGATGCATGTTCTAGATGCCATCTTCATGCACCATTTTAACTTAATAAATCCATTTTGGTCCAGACGCAAATCATCTCTTCTCCAAAAGCTGGTTAAATTGCACTTTGAACAGGTCCTTCTTGATATAGTAAAGTCACAGGTGAAAAGACAAGTTCTGTTGGCAGAGGCTGCATGACAACCAAAATGAAATTTCAAGGCTTGAAGTTAATTATTAAACATAAAAACATTAACAATATAAAAATCCCTTAAAGTATGTCTCAGTAGAAGGTGGTACCCAAAAGCTGTGCTTCTTTGCCACTAAGTAGCTTGGCTTTCCAGCATCACTCCAGACTTCCACATGAGGATGAGCTGGAATCCCAAGAATCCCAGCCTACATTATTCAGCTCTCCTATTATTTCCATAATTGCCAGCATTGTAGTGGTGTTTGTAATGTCATTAATAGCAGGCGTTGGCGTATAATACGCTTAATGTTATTTATCTGTTGGCAGATAGCTTGATGCTACTAATCCTCATTCATTTGCTGTGGATCAATGCAAATCCGCTAGTGTGAGTGAAATCCCCTCCCCTCCAAGAGCCGATGGTTCCTAATGTATTTTCCCACCATTAACCAGCCATAATCCCTGCTAATCATCACTAATCCACATCTCCTGTGTGTGACAATACTTCCCTGATGAAGGAGGCATTGGTGTTCATGGGCACCCGGGCACTGCTGAGGCTTGAGCTCCACTGCAAGTGCAGCCGAGGGCCCACTCAGTAGGAGAGCAGACTGCTGAGAGGGAATGAAATGGAAAAGAGAAAAGAATGAACTGTGGCGATGCATGGGTCAAATACCTGGGTTTTGCTGTTTTGTGATGAGTTCTCCTCATGTATTATTGATTTAATAGCATAATGGAGGTTGTGTCCCTCCATACGGTGCAGAATAAAAATTGCATATCATCAAAAAATAACAGTTGGTGTGAGTCACCACAGTGTCTCATATCTGGTAAACTGTGGACTTCTTCTATGTATTCATCTGTGTCCACTCTGTGATTTGTACAGCATTTCAAACAATTTCTGCTGGTCACTTTGAGTGGTTTGCGACCCTGGTCTAATGCTGGGAGGTCTGATGTTTGATCTCTGATTGAATCACAAACTTTCAGTAATGAGAACCAATGTTTCCTTCAGTGGCTGTTTACTGTGAAGGAGAAGATAAACCAGGGGCTTATTAACAGGATGCAAGGCTGTGCATCACAGCGCATTCTCAACAGTTTTTCAGGGCTTTTCCTGGTTCAGAATGGGCCTTCAGAGGGGTGATATGACAGTAAGCATGATCGATCCGCGTACAGTAAAGCCAAAGACTCCGTGTAACCCTATTTAGCTGAATTCTGAACATTTTCATGTAACTGACACTTATTCAGAAAAAAAAAAATCTGTATTATACTTTGGTAAGTTTAAAGAAACAAATTAAAAGTGATTTTTGATACTATAATTGTTATTATTATTACAACAGTAGTCCATCTTCTTTGCATCTGTGTAAAAGCGCTCCAAGGAGTGCCAAAGAAATCTTGTCTTAAATCCATCCGAGTCATAAACCTTGGCCTAAATGAGTTTATGTATTATCTTGACAGCTGGCGAAAAGGAATACATCATAGCATCCTATTTAACTTTTGTAAAGCTGTAGGCAGAATGACCAACTAAACCTTAATGTGATGCATGTCTGAAGTGTTTGACTCAGAACACAGACCCACATAATAAAGTGAAATAATCTGGTTTGTGATGATGATTGCAATATCACGTTTCTTCTTTAATGTTCATTTGATGTTGAAGTACCCAAGTTTAGTCAGCAGGGGGCGCCTGTGAATCGCTGTTTTCTGGCCATTGGTTTGCTCCCCGATGTGGCCTCCTCTCTCACAATTTGACCACCTCAGCCAGAGCAAAACCCCCTTTCCCCCCCCACTTGATACACAGTAGCACCAAAGGCCGACTGGAAAAAAAATCTGCATCTTTTTGTGTTTTCTTACTTTATGTTAGTTTTCAAAGCATGGCACGGCTTTACGGATGACGCACACAAAATCATCTTTGAAGCAAAACGAAATCACGCAAATTGAAGAAAAAATACTGACGAAGAGCTGCATCAATGTCAGGACCTGTATACTTTAATGGCAGGAAAAAAATATGCTTTATTATCTGCTACTTTAAACAAATGGGTCTGAAGTAGAAACTGAGAACAGAACTCCACTTTGCGTGTGCACGGTCACCACACACACTTTAAAAACGTCATTAAATATAAATGTGCAACTATTGACTATCTGAAAGGCCTTGATGAGATTGTAATTTCACCAGCAAACTTAAGCTTAAAATTGTAGCCAAGCTCTTAAAATAGGGACAATTGTAGAAATTCCAACTGAAGTAAATCTTTTTGAATTTTCTCAGCGATTTTCAGATCGTATAAATAAATTAGAAATATCAGCGGCTACACTTATTTTACTACATATATGTTGGTGTTCTGTACAAATGCAAATGTAGAAAAGATGCCTACTGCCGCTCTGGCCCGTTTTTAAAGACAGAAAGGCCCTTGTAATGGAAACTGCATTTAAGAGATGTCGATTTTTTTTTTTTTTTTAGACACAATTAAAATATATTGCCTGTTTATTAGGCCTGTCTTTACCCTTATAAAACTTTAGGACCTGCCGTTTACGTTGATCCTATGGGCCTGTGTGCTTTTCCTCTCTCCATCTTTGGAAAAAGAGGCTGATTTTCGCCTGCAGGGCACTTCTGTCTGAGATCAAAGATTCATCACAATTCGCCTTTTAAATGCCTAGAACGTGTCAAGTGATGATCGATGTGTTTTATATGAAGCAAACAGCTCCAGTTATAATTAGAGAAAGCATGTAATTTTTTTTTTGGCTATTCGAACCAAATACCGCTCTTAAAAAATAACCATGAGAATAATAATAACCACTCAATGAAAAGACAGTAATTCCGTATTAATATTGCACAATTTAATACTGCGATTACACAAAGATGTGAACAGCGTCACAGACTGTGAACTTAGCAGGGAATGCCTGAGGTAAAATACTGTTGTCTATTCCCCTTAACAGCACATGTACACAGCTACTGATTTTAAACGATCCCCTGTTACATAACGAATCACTGCTATGTGAAATGAACACACGGAGTGCTCACTACCTCCCGACGCTCAGCACAGTGAACAGCATTAAACTTTATGATCATGTTTATCTTGCTTGCCTGGTGATGCTATGGTAGACAGTAACAAAAGACGAGTGGTTTGGATCTTAATGAAGACAAAAGACAATTTCTTGTATATATGTTTTATGTAAGTAATAAAATATTACTATAACATAAATATAAATGTGACTTTGCAGTCTACATTTAGCAATCAACATACAACCAATGTAGTAAACAAAAGGAAAAACATACTGAAATCCACTGCAACATAACCATTAACAGAGCTGAACAAAAAAGCTCCAAACACTTTTAAGAAATAAATATATATATATATAAATGGTCAGATTCATAAATGAAATCATATTAAAATATCTTCTTGGAATTAGTAAGTGTACAAAACTGCCCGGAAAGAAACAAACAAAAAAAAACAAAAAACAAAAACCCAAAAACAAAACAAAAAACAAAACAAAACAATATCTCAGAACAAATACAAGTTTACATATTAGACATATTTACATATCGGAAATAATCCTGGCAACATTTTCTCTAAAATCTTTTTTATTATTATTATTATTTTTTCCTGGAAAAAAGTTTCCCTCATTTGTACTGAAAGCACTGCTGTAGGCTTTTTTGGACTGGTCCAACACTGAGATATGACACACAACGGCAGGTGAGATTTTCAGATTTCCTCATAGGCCGGGAGAAAATAAATATATCTAAAGTAAATCCCTTCATCGCTTCCCCGTAATGAATTGTAATTTTCTTTTCTCCGATTCCAGTGTTTGACTATAATACAATGACTATGTGAAACAAAGAAAATTTAATAATATTAAAAAAAAACACACATAACGAGGAACACAAATCATGTACAGGCGTCATATTCCAACATGGGGCACTGAAGTTACCTGAGTTATTATAACTTTTCATATTTGACCAATCTCTCAAAATGTTTGGGATACAACAGGATAACAGGCAGTAAGCAGTGTGGGCTGACAGCGCTCTGTGGTGATAACCAGGAACCTGTAAACATGGGATTTAGGCTTTTGTGTGTAAGCCTAATAAGATCAGCTACACTCACACTTTTATTAACAGACATTAAAAAAAAAAAGATTAATAATATTAACTAAATAATAAGTGCTCCATGCAAAGAAAACAATAATTTCAAAACAACCAAAACCTTTCCCTCCCTCCCTCCAAAAAAAAAACCAAAATATTTGTTTATAATTTTCCCTTTTGGTGCTGTTTGCAAAAATTTCGGCGTGGTCAGCTGCAAAGCTTTACATTTTTTTAAGGCATGCAGTCAGAACTGAGATGTCCTGTTGCACTTGACAATTTGTAAAACGTGTCCGGCGTTGTTTTATGTTTTCGTGGTGCCACAATTTCCATCACTTCTCCACCATCAACTCCCAAAGAGTAAACAGAAAAAATCAGCGGCTGCTCTGATGAGTTACAGTACCTATAGCAAATAATGAACAAAATCAAAGACACTCTGCAAAACAAAGAGAGACACTGAAGTTAAAGTATTTCCCCAAACCAAAACATCACACTTAATATAACAAAGTATACACTAATATTCAGAAATCTGGTTAAGCCTGAACAAGCAAAATGTTCATTCAGTGTAGGCTGTTCATCTCCAGTGTTGATCATTTTCAGGCAAACACCTCATTCTGGTCAGCGCCTCCACAGTTCATGGTACACCAGGAGGAGATGGACTCAGTTGCCACATTTAATTACCCCCTCCCCATTTGGAGAAGCCATTGGATATCAAATTTACTTTATATGCATGTCTCCTCTGTAAAATTTTGGTAAATAAAGATCTTTGTTTCACTTTAAATGCGCACGGAATCATTAATAGCGAATTTTTTTTTCTTTTTTAATTTTTTTTCTTAACATTTTCCCTCTTGCCATCTATTTGATGGACATGAGGATCTCCGAATACTAAAGGCAAAACTGATCAACTGTTCAACTTTTCCATGTCTCTTTTCTCTCAGGAAAACAAAAGCCAAACTTAAATACTGTAAACTCCATAGTCCCTTTCCCCTTTCTATCCCCCCCCCCTGCGGAAATGCTCGGATTGTTCATGAAAACAGTCACTGCACAGGACTCTGTAGTGTGCGGTGTAGAGGAGGGGTCTCTGCTTGGGAATATACGTCCTCCATATTCGGGTGAGGGACCCCCACTGGTGTCATTCTTTTCTCTTTTTGTCTTCTGTTGCAAAACCAAACACGGACAACCTCTTTTTCCAACTGCAGAGTGCCGGCTAAAGTGCTGATTTCATGAGCAGATGGCTTTGGGCATTTTAAGAAATGATTTTCCAGCGCTCCTTTCACACCCACTTCAATGGAGGTCCTCTTCTTTCGTTTCCTGCCCTGCGCAGCAATCTTGTCCAAATTGGTGGGACTGCCAGTGTTTGAGTCTGTCTCCTCCAGCCACTTGTTAAGGAGCGGCTTAAGTTTGCACATGTTCTTGAAGCTGAGCTGCAGCGCCTCAAACCTGCAGATAGTGGTCTGAGAAAAGACGTTTCCATACAGTGTGCCCAAAGCCAAGCCCACGTCCGCCTGCGTAAAGCCCAGTTTGATCCGCCGCTGCTTGAACTGCTTGGCAAACTGCTCCAGGTCGTCGGAGCTGGGCGCGTCCTCGTCCGAGTGGTCCTGGTGGTGGCTGAACGCCTGCTGGGGCGACTCCATCTGGTTGTCGTGGCTGCCCGAATCGTCGTGGAGTGGGTCCCGCATGCCGTGGTGCAGGGAACCGGGCTGGGGACTCAGCATTGCGTTGAGGTTTGTGTATCCAGGCTGGGAGTAGACCAGCGACTGGTGACCGTTGGATGCCGGGGACAGCGGGGACAAGTGGTGCGTTGTGGCGGGCGCCCACGACCCGTGGTGGCCAGTCTGCGCCTGCTGGTGCACCAGGTGAGATCTGTGGTGGAAGCCGCTGCTCAGGTCTTCCCTGCTCGCCTGCACGGTGGCTTTGTGCTCCTGCTGTCCGATGTGGGTGCCGCTGGACCAGTCGGTGTTGGAGGTCGGCAGCCACTGATGGTGCGTCAGGCTCATCGGGTGTCCCGTGTTGGTCGCCGCAAGCCCTTGCAAGTACTCATGGTGCATCATTTTCTGCACCTCTCTGTAGGTCGTCCCCTGGTGCATCCTGTCCGAATCCGGATGCATGAGCGGGTTGGACGGTAAGGAGTTATTCCTTGGAATATACTGAGCTGTTGTCGCCATGGCTCCTACTTCGAAAACTGACGAGCACTTCGGAGGTCTCCAGGCTTTAGAGCCAAAACGCAACAACCTGCTCTGGGAGGTCTTGTGGAAGAGCGAAGACACGCCTCCCCTCCGCTTGCATTGGCTCCTCTCCGATTCAAGCCCACTGGGGACACACTCAATAGGCGCAGGGGTTCAGAGCACGGTGCGGCGCATTTTCGCGCAGAGTTCCGATCTTACACATGTTATAGAAGAACATATGTTCTGTTTAATAAATGTCTCTGAGTTTTAACAGTAGCCCCAACTCCTGGTTTCAGAGAACCTAGACACAGACCGTGCCTTTTGACATGTTTCTTTTTCTTTCCACCAATCTCCACGGAAGGTGAACGGGGTCGCAGCAGCGGGGTTTGATTAGGTTTCCCCTGGTTTAGATCGGTTGTTTTGCAAATAACCACGTGGGGGAGTACGGAGATCTTTTTGAAGGATTGCCCCCCCCCCTTTCCTCCCTCCCTCCGTCAAACACACACAGACGCACTCACAGACACACACCCATGCACCTTTATAATAGGTCACTGATGATTATAGCGCTCCTCGTTTTAAATAGATTATAAGGCGCGCTGCTCCAGTTCTGCAGCCACCCACACAACAAGAGGCGTGTAAATAAGCCTATGTGATGTGTCTGTGAATGCTGTTGTAAATGTGTGACAAATTTGAAAGCATTTGCTCTATTTCAAAGCCTCCGCGTGTGTCATTTATTTGTATTGTCTCGGTAATTTTCAGTGTTGTATGATCTCATCATCACCACCCACTTAGATGCGATAGGCCAAAATATGCTATATCTTGCCTTTTCTCTCTCTCTCTCTCTCTCTCTCTCTCTCTCTCTCTCTCTCTCTCTCACCCCCTCCCTTATACACAAGCTGAGTACAGGTGACAGAGGTGACACATTATAGCGACACAATTTATTCTCATCATTATGTCTCTTCTTTGAATGCCTCGATGGTAATATCAAGTCTAACTGCCATATCTGATAATTACCATTTATAATCATAAAACAATCTAAATGAATGTTTATATGGCGCCGAATCCTCACTGCCAAGCTCTTACAGTTCATCTGGATTTTTTTATTTTTTTATTTCCCCAGCCCTGGAAATTTAGATTTAACCGATTCAAGAAAATAAAACAGCCTATATTCTGATATCATTTACCTCTCCAAGTATTTTACTAAGCAGCAACTTGGAGAGAGAAACCCTGTGTTCCTTTCTCCTGGCTCCTTCCTTACTACCTCTCCCGGTTGATCTGATTATTTTTCCCTTCACGTTTTGTCCCAATAGCAAATTACCAATTCTATGAATTGCAAAGCAGCCTCAGAGACGCTGAGGGGTAGAGAGAGAGAGGGGGGGGGGATGCGAAGATTGAAAGGGATCTTTGCAAACACAATCACGTTCTTAAATGGAAATGCGGGGCTTTAAACAAATCTTACATCTCTCCCGTTCCATTCGCCTAAAACTCTGCAATCAGGCACATGTTCCGCTCCTTCTAAAACAGGAGCTTTTTGGAAGGTTTTTCAGGCGCAACAGTCCCATTTTAATCATTTACCTGAAAGCAATGTTTTGCCTTTTTATCTCTGCCGCGTGTTTGTTTGTTGTCATCCTCCCATGCGACTATTCTCTTTCTATTTACAGTGCGACCCAACTCTAGTGTTCATTTTAATCCGGGACTACAAGACTAAAAGGTAAGTTGTCTCCTTTCTGCTGTCACCGCGTCCTTGCTGTATACTCTTGTCTCCAGCGCTAACAATGTAGTGAGTGTGTGTGTGTGTGTGTGTGTGTGTGTGTGTGTGTGTGTGTGTGTGTGTGTGTCAAATATT
>VUQH01032216.1:0-19103 GCA_015106775.1 Etroplus canarensis
GAACCATATATAAATATGATGACAAATGAAAGTGTTAGATTTTTCTGAAATGATTTAAGAATGCTGTAAAACGTAGCCCCCATTTTCTTTCTCCCCCCCCCTTTATTTTATTTTTTTTTTTATTTTTTTTTTTTTTTTTTTTTTTTTTTTATTTTTTTTTTTTATGATGCAAGGGTATGCAGTGGGTAGTGGGTATGTGGGTATATGTATGTATGTATGTGTTTTTTTTGTGTTTGTGAAATAATTTTGAAAAAGACAATAAATATATTGGCAAAAAAAAAGAAACATAGCTGCAGGACATTTATTTCTAGCGTAGCAGTATCTTGCTCTTAGTGAGGCTTATTTGTAGTAATTTTTGCAATGTATGTATTGTTTGTAAATGCTATCTTCTTTCTGTTATTTACCAATATGCCAAAAGGCATAATTAGCCTGTTTTAACTTGTCTTTACTTCCCATAAACTGCTGTAATTTAGCTTACCTGAGGTGTTGTTATGCAGCAGGAAGGGATAGATAAAGTGCACATAGATGTTGTGACTGTACATCAGATCTGCATCCATGAAGCTCATGTGTTCGCTGAGTGCTGCCACACTGCACACAGGAGGACAAAGACAAAATGAGAACAACTACACAAAACCATGCGTCTGTTAAAACAAAAGGAAATGAACTCAAGACTTTGGACCCACAGGGTTTGGTAAACAGGGCAGGAGAAGTTCTTGGTGCTGAGGCAGGAGAGGAGTTCTGGATTTATGTCGGGCAGGAGGGGCAGCAGCTTAACCTGGAACCAGAGTTTGATGAATTCCGGGTCGTTCAGGTGTTCCTGGGTCAGGGATGGAGGGTTTGAGTCGCTAAAGATCTGCTGAACTTCAGATGCCAGCTCCATGAAGTTCTGTGGGGGAGGAAGAAGAAAGGGAGTGTTGTTTTGTTGAAGCTGCAATGTGTGTAGTGATCAAACACTGTTCAGAGGTTTTCATGTACTCACTACTGTGGACAACTCTTGGATCAGAGAGTTCAGACGGTGTGCCAGCTCTAGAACCAGTTTCATGACGACTGCCTCAGACATCGTCAGGTTGTTAATAGCACTGCAGTGTAAAACGTGGGCCACATTTTTCACTGCATCAGTCAGCTGATCGCACAGAAAGAAAGTAACAGGCACAGAAGTTAAAAGAACTGAAAAGAACAAACTAGCTAAGAGAAATTCTAATTGGACTTTTGAAACCAAGATACTTATTAATAAAAGAAGAATTTAAGTTAAGATTTCAAAACACTAAACCTTTGAATAAATAAATAAATAAATAAATAAAACCTCACCCCACAAGGGCTCTTATCAAGGGTGATGCTACAGACATCCTGGATTTCATTGGGGGTTTCGTCATCCATACCGTTATCCAAATGGCTGCAGACAAATAATATACAAGCTTACACACAAAAGACATTAGAGTGAACAGAGAGTGACACCTACCAAACCCAAATTAATCAGCATCTGCTGATTAAAACTAAACCTTTAACTCAGCTGTGGGACTTGCATGGTAATGTAAACATAAACAAAACAGACACATTTCTGTATCACTTGCCAGGTTCAGACCAACGCTTCTCAAATGTGTTTGGCATGTCCCACTTCGGAAGACAAAAAGGTTCACGCCCCACACCACACAATTTAATGGTGTGGCAGGCGCTCAGTGAGTCGGAGGACTTGTTTGGGAACCAGAGGGTTGCTGAGGGCCGCAGAGTCAAGACCCACCTGGACCTGGACCTGGAGGACATCCAAGACCCGCCAGTTCAAGACCCTGGACCCATATGTGTGGAGGTGGACTGAAGGGTGGAGAGATGTTTGCTCACCCCTACCAAGCACTGCCAAGACGCCCTTGAGAAAGGCACTAAACCCCTACATTGCTCTCTGGCACCTGTAATGGGGCAGCTTTATTCACTAGCCTCCCTCTAATGCATGTTCACTGGTTAGTGTGTAACAACTAACGAGAGTGCATTGATGATTTGAAATAAAGGATGTGTTCTTCTTCTTTCTTAATCAATCACTAACAATAAAAGGGATCCAAGTTTAAGTTTTTAACTCCACCAACTTCTTTTTTCCTTCTTTCTTATCTACTAATACTTAATTTCACTTTTTATTTTTCACCTGGGTGCGTGTGCCACACCTGCAGTGGCTCCACGCCCCACAAGTGGGGCCCGCCCCACAGTTTGAGAAGCACTGGTTTAGACATTGCATCATTCAGACAATAACAAAGTAAAACTGCAAATTGCAACATTTCCCTTTTGAACCTTTCAGTTAAAAAAGAGATTAACAGAATGTTATTATGTTATGTGGAATTTTTTGACATCTTGATTCCACAACACTGTTAAAGAGAAACAGCTTAAGTAAAAATGGGTGATTAATTCATTATAAAAATATTATATTATTAAAAATTATACTAAATTATGTTATATGCAAAGATTAGATTTAGTATTACACTGGCTGTCAAATGCCCAAGATTTACTCTACTTTTAGCACCAATTTGAGCTCCTCCAATGCCTACAAAAAATATTGTGACTATAGCTGCTTGATGATCCACTTTTAAAAATATAGGTGAAAATTCACAGAATTTTCAATGAGCAATGCAGCAAACCAGAAAGAAAGCTAAAGTAGAAAAAACAAGCCAAAGCAGGCTAAAAAGTTTTAATTGATTATCTGACTTCATCCAGTCCCACTGTTTCCCAATTCTGTCTTCAATCTTAATAATAAAAATTTCACTGTAGATGACAAATGCTAATGTAACTTACAAGACGTGGTGAAAAGCGTGTGTGATGTTTTGATGCATCAGGAGTTCTTCATCTGGCAAGAACCTCCGTAACAAGGGCTTCACAATGTGCTCATACCAGTCCTGCACATTTGACACATCAAACTGTGGTTCCTCTGGAGCTACAGATGCATTTGGCTGCCGGTACACATCGGCCAGTTCAGCCAGAGTCCAGTTGAGCAGGAACTGAGTCAGGGTGGTGCTTCTCATTTCGGACACATTTCTCTGGAAATAAAAAAAAAACACACCAGGAGTCATTTTAGTTGCTTGGCTCGCATCTACTTGCATGTTGGTATTTATTATTGTAGTGGAACGTGTGTGTGCATGTACCTCATGCGTGAAGGACACAAACCCTTGAACAAAGCTCCCAATGGGTTTGAAAGTCATCATTAGTCCATTTACAATCTGTATGTGTAACAAAACAAATGTTCTCAAATTATATACACCAATTCACCATTTTCCCCAGAGATTAAAACACATTAATTTCTGAATTCTGCATTAATTAATATATTAATCTAGACCCTTTTGGGGATAGCACTAAGCTATTAACACAGCAACACCCACAAAGGAAGACTGCTGTCTCTTTGGCTGCTAACACTCAAATATGCCCAACAAACTTTGACTGTTTTTAAGTGACTTTAATGTAGAAATGAGCTTAAAGGTAATATTTTAACCCTTGTAAAAATGTTTTGGATATGTAACATCAGATCGTTTTAAATAAATACAATTCAAATTTAGAACTGTATTTCTATTAATTTGCAATTTTATAGCTGCTGTTTTAACTAGCCTTTTTTAACAGTAAAGAAATGAAAGGGTCCATATACACCCTGTTGCAATACCTGTTTGAGTCTTTCATGTGGAGATGGTGGATGAGGATTATATGAGGGTTGTAGGGGATAGGGGGTTGGGTATTCAGGGCTTGTCCAGTTGTAGTCAAAACCAGGGCCATCAGTGGGTGGAGGGCCAGAACCCCCTGTCAGGAGACTGTGGAAGACCAGGGCTAAGGTGCCATTGCCTAAACTTGCAACCTCAGGACTCAACAGCAGCTCGGCCTTTTGTGCTGGAGACAACAAGTGAAGAACCTCCAGCTGTGGTGGAAAGAGAAAAACGTAGTAAGAGAACAAGAAAAGGAAGAAGAGGGAGCAAAGAAGTGTCATCAGCAGGGTGAAGAAGCAAGAATGTGTTTGAATAAAATGTGGAAATTCTAAAGAAGACTCAGTTTAACTCACTCCACTGAAGGCGATGTTGAGTTCTGAAAAGTCCTTCATTCGGGCCATGACACTGAAAGCACCAAAATTCTTCATCAGCCACTCCTGGTTGCTTTCACTTGGGTTCACACAACCTGTACAGAGATCACAAAATGAGTGACCGCATATACATGCAAAACAGATAAACCATCACATATGCATAGCACATTTTAACATGCCGAGATTTTACATACAATGACTTTGCCAAACTTGCCATGTTTGTTTGCAAGTGGAGTTTGTCAAAAATAAAAAATGCAAAGATATTTCAGTGAAATCTAGAAAAACTAGTTGGTTGTGATGCTTTTTATAAATCCAAACTCCAGCATATGCTGTAGTGTATGTCACTAAAGATCGCACCTTACATACTTTCAGCAATTTCTTTTTACTGTATGTGTGTGTTTGCAATGCTCTCTTGCTCCACATATCATGAATTCTTCAGAGTTTTGTACACAAAAGAACACAGATGATACACTAAAAATAAGTTATTTATCTAAATGCCAAACTGTTTTTCTTTACTGTCAAAGGACATTGTGTTGTTTTTTCCCCCACAAACTGTCTTTACCCTAAAATAAAACTAATTTTTGCATAATGGATGGGGATAAATATAACAATATCCCTTACTCTTGGCTGCACTTTGACCCTGTCAACCGTTGTTTAACTTCTGGATAATGATTCTCCTCTTTATCACAAAAGAATGCGATCACCACCACATTTAGTCCTCAAGTGGTCCCTGCTGGGGGGTTTGTGTGTGTTACTGCTTCGGGTCTAGTGGGTTTGGCACCTCCTTTTTTTGTTTTAAAGTTATGTTTCTTTAGGGAACATTATAAATACTGATTCTATTTGTCTTGTCCAACTTCAAATAAAAAAGGCTTCATGAAGGTTAACACAAGCTGTTGTAACAGTCTGCTCAGAATAAATGAATCAAAGGCAGAAGTTATTACGAAAGCAGACTTGTTGAATCACTAGTCCTCTGCACTGGCTACATCAGTCAGTTGAAATGAGAGATGTTTACCATTAACACATAAGTTGCACTTGTGCGAATGTGCATCATGGCTACATTCAGACATAGCCAAAACAGTGACAGAAGTGATATTACAATACTACTAATATTACAAGTCTAGTCACTTAGTAATATAAGTAATATGCAACTTTGTTGCTTTGGAAGCACTTATGGATGGTTTCTGCTGTTGCCTGATGCTGTGGGAATGCTGGAGACAACAAACTAATTTTAGCTTCTGCTACATCTTATGAAAAAACAGATTTTTTTTTTTACTGATGAGACTCCTGTGATGACCCATAATTTGTTCTTTTATATTTACATGGACATGTCTTGTTTTTTCAAGGGCAACACTTTTTTTGTGAGAATACTGGACAAATAATTGGATCAGTTAAAGTTTCATAGAAAATCTACAAGTGCAAAAACAGTTTCTTGAACAACACAATATATAATATATACAATATATCTTGGTTAACAATGGACTTTATTTGTTATTTCCTTTGTAATTTACCATAAGCGATTGTTGCTAACCAACTGGGATTTCTCATGTGTTGTACTGTATTTTTTAAGGTGAAATTCTGGCAACCACAGCTGGCAGTAATTTCCCGTAAAGTTGAACTTTACAATAAACTACCACAATATATCTTACAGTTGCACTGTGTTTTTCACTGAGAATGAATGTAATTAGGTTTGCGTTATGTCTTTTGTTTGTAAAGTAGTTTACTGTAATCAGATTTTTATTAGAGCAGTTATTTTAAAAGTGAATTTCTGTAAAGAGTTTTACTGTCATTTTTTTTATGGTAATTTACCACATAAAACAACAAACATAAACAGTAAAATTTACAGTTGATAAAAAGGCCTACCGTAATGTCTTATACATTGTGGTCATATATTTTTTACGGTGAACTACGGGCAATCACTGTAAATTTACTGTAAATTCAATGATTTTTTAAAACAGTACAGAATCTGTATTTAGCATGGTATAGGTTTGAAGATTTTATAAGCATTTAAACCAGTAATAGATGTCAAATTGAAGAATTTTTTTTGGATATGTGTGCGTGTGACTGCCAACTCAAGGCACGCAAACACCAGAGTGATATTTATAGATAAGTGAATGTGCTGAAATGTTGAAATACCATGTGACAGAGTGAAGAGGGTGTCTAATGCCCAAAGAACTGCTTTTCCATTATATTCCAGAACTACTTATTTATTCACTGAATTGCAGGAGAGCCACCTGTGTGTGGCTTTAACTTAATGAAACTACACTCAGATTTGTGTCTTGTTAAGAGTGCTATGTTAATTTTAATACATTTGACTTTGATTTTTATGGAAAAGCGGTCAAGATGCTCATTCACACATAAGACTGAGATGTCTGCAAGAGCCGGATAATGGAAAGGCGCGGATGTCTGATCATTTTATGGTCTAATCATTTCCAAAGCAGCCTTTCCTCTGTTTTCAGTACACACTATCCAGTGCTCTTAGGTAACTTGTGTAATAAATGCCAACATCCACTCTGAGATGCAATAGATGGCCCTACAGCCATACAGCAGCATCATAAAGGGTTAAATTAGGATTTGTGAGGAGATAAAGCCTCTATTTGTTATCAAAGGTCACAAAAATACTGACAGTAGAATGAAGGACATGATCTTTAGACCATGCTTAAGAAGTTAGATGGATCCTCAGAACTCTTTTGTGATTAAAATAACAACCTCAGAGGACTATGAGAAAGTAATAGTACAAAGTAAATTCTACTTGATAAAAAGGCACAGTTATTGGCATTAAAAACTTTACCAGCAACTCCTCTTCCAGACAGGAATGGGTACATAAAGAAAGTATAGATCCACTTTTGCCTGAATGGATCCATCTCTGAGTAATGGTGGCTGAGCTCCTCCACGCTGCAAGAAGAGATAGGATGCTGAAAGATTATAACAAAAGCCACAGTTATGGAAACACAGAGATGGACAAAGACAGAAATAGACGTACATAGTCTGGTAGGTTGAACAGCTGAAGTTCTTGGTGCTGAGGCAGGACAGGAACTGCTTGGTGATGGATTTCAGTAGCGGTTTCATGTTGACTTCCACCCACAGCTTGACCAGATCTTCATTTTGGAGAGGATCTGCTCCAAAGTCCAATTTCAGTATGCTTTCCAGGCTCAAAATTGGCCCACTTGTCATGCTGGATTTCTGCAAAAGCAGCGATGGCAGGCTTGGTGTGACAGATTATAATGTGGATTTATGTGTTTCACCAAAAAGCCAATAAAACACACATGCACTTATATTTACCCTTTAATAATAAAACTGTATTTACAGCTGTTAGTCAGTGCCCTACAAGTATGCCACAGTCTGGAAAGTTCGAGTGTTATGACAAAAAAAACAAAAACCTGAAACCACATTCCAGCACAAACTGGTCAAACTGGAATTTGCAACAACTTTTCTTTTGCTGAAAGCCTCTTGAAGTCATACCATAAAGGTGTACACATCCATTGTGGCTTCAAGAATTCCTTTCAGTCTCCGCAAGTGATCTGCTCCTGTGTCTGTCGAAGGCAAGCCCACACACTGCAAGAAGTTCGAGGTGGCATCTGGGACCTTGGAATTTATAACAAGTGGAAAAATTGAGTAAGTCGGGGAAAAAGACCCAATGCCAAACAAATTAACAAACTAACGCAAGAGTTAATAACATGTGATCTGAAAGATATCAAAGCAATGTGATTAGTTGTGCCTATTTTCGTGACTGTACACATCTCTAAGAGTGAGATTTTTCTATGAATCAGTATCAGAATACTTTAATAATCCCCAGGGGGGAAATTTCTCAATGCAGGCCTATGCCAGAGATGAAGTCCTCCCTTTATTTATTTATTTATTTATTTATTTATTTTTGCAAGGTAGTGTTCCATCTCATCTAACCCTTATGGTTGTTTTGCAGTTTCAACATAAGGTTCTTGCAATAGCCCAGGACATTATCTCCTGGGTTAAAACTGGCCATGGCTGCAAAAAAACCAGACAGTAGATGGATGAATGGCTACGGATGACGACATTGTTTCCATAAAGAATAGAGGTCAGGTCAGGTCATATTTTACAGAGCAAGAACTCTAAATCAGACTATTGCAATGAGAGAATTAAGTGAATCCTTCTTTGTTTTTTAAAACAACAACTCATGTTGTTCGTGCATGGTTGTGAGCAGATGGCCACATAATGTCTCCTCCACAACTATAAACAACACTTTTAAGCCATTCATCATTATGTATATTTCAATTTTCCTTTGTTGCATGGTGAACTTAACACATCAGGCTATTTCTATAGATCTATATCGTGGGAGCTATATCTCTGTCCCTGAAGTCAGCACTGTAAATCCAAGGATGCCACTACTTCAGCTTAAAGTCAAACGGGATCTGGAAACCAGAAGGCATGAGTTCAAGCCACCATGGAAGTCATTTTTTCCTTATCATTCTTTTTTAAATTTTGTTTTATTCTAACTGATAAACGTGTAGCAGAAAAAATTCTGCAACACAAACTTTGTCCCAGACCTCCCTCTCCCTGGCTACCTCCTCCAGCTCTTCAGGGAAAACCAAGGCATTCCTTGGCAACTCAAAAGATATAAACTTTCCATCGTGCCCTGGGTCTACCCCAGGGTCTCGTCCAACTGGGAGGAGACCCTGGGGTAGACCCAGGGCACGATGGAGGCGTCCAGGAGGCATCCCGATCAGATGCCTGAACCACCTCAACTGTCTCCTTTTGATGTGGAGGAGTAGCAGCTCTGCTCTGACCCCCTCCAGGATGACCGACCTCCTCACCCTATCTCTAAGGCTGAGGCCAGACACTCCTTGGAGGAAACCTGCTTGTATCTGCAGCAAATACACCTAGGGTCACATTCATAGCTTGTGACCCCAAGTGAGGGTAGGAATGTGGATCGACCAGTAAATCAAAAGCTTTGCTTTAATGCTCAGTTCCCTCTTTGCAGCAATGGATCGGTACACCGTCCACATCACTGCAGACACTGCACCAGTTTATCTTTCAATCTCCCTCTCCCCTCTTCCAATCTGTGTAGAACATTGGCAGCACAATTTTCAGGCTGATGTGCAGCACACTGTCCTTACATGTGGTGCTGCATAAGTGTTTAAACAAAATTTGGGCTGGAAAATTGTTTTCAGAATCAATCATATTTTAATCTAATTTTGAGAGGTGGGGAATGGGGGTGGGACCCACAATACCCTCACCCCCATTCCCCCTAAAATATCAATGAGAAACTTCCAAAAATATGAATATAAAGAAATAATGAACAAGCTGTGTCAAGACCTTTGAGGAGCTTAGTAACTCTTATCATGATAAAGTGGGTTTTACCATAATGCTATTGAGTACAGACAACTCCATTGTTTGGCATCTCTGAAAACACCTGGGAACTACTCAGTGTTTTCACAAACTCTGTTCAGACATATTTTATTGAGCTCAGTGAAAAACGTGACTGACAACTGACGTGAACATTGTGCAAACTGATCGTGATCCTTTTGGTATGCAATGTGGGCAGTTTTGCAACAATAGCCATAACAAGAATCCAGTGACAGCAACAGTGACAAAAACATATTCTATCCACACTGAATGACCCTCAGCAACATTTTTAAGCTTTTCAAAGTCAGCTTATCATTAGCTGTTTAAAAAAAAAATAAAACCGCTTCATAGAACAGATAAAATCAGAGTATGATGTCTGTACCAGTAGCTGTGTGTGCAGAAAGTTAGTGCAACAGTTATACTCACCTGAACACAGGTTTCTCTTCGAGTGCAAGTTTCATTTCTGTATGTGCAACAAGATGAGCATTTAGAGAAATGAGATGTGATTAAATTTAAAACGGGGGGACGTCTACAAGTGTTAAGACATTACATCTGTTTAAGTTTACCCATTCTTACCTTTGTGCGCTTAATCCCCCTGTAGAAATAAGAGAGAGCTGAATGTTAGAGCTGAATTTGACAATCCATTTCCAAAAAAACCTATGGTGATGTGTAAAATTCAAATAAAAGGAGAACTCAGAAATCATTTAAGATCTATTTTTTAATAGAAATTAGTTCAAAATTTATTTTCACCCTTTGTTGGCTGGGATAGCCTCCAGCTTATAAGGGTTTAAGAAAACAGACGGCCTGAAAACAACATATTAAATGTTGAGACTAAGAAATTTGACTGTTTTTGTTATTATCATTCATGTTAAAATTGGCGATTAAAAAGTTGTGTAAAACAAAAGAAACACCAGGTGGATTGTTGCACAGCTTTTGAGGTTAATAAGTAACAGGATTGGGTATAAAAGAGCATCCCAGTGAGGCTAAATATTTTAAAATTACAGATAGAGAGGTACACCATTCTGTAAAAGACTGTGAGGGTAAATGAATAAATCAAGCAAAATTCTTCTCCATTTAAAATTACAAATAATTTCAGGATTTCTTCATTTACAGTTCATATCCTTAAAGAATAAGAAATTCCAGAGACATCTCTGTACATGAGGAACAAGGCCATGACCTTCAGGCCCTCAGCTGGCACAAAATTGAAACAACCAGTGCAAATGTCAGGGGTGACTTGCACATCCGTGAAGGCGCTGTTGATACCATGATCCAGATGATACTAGGAAGGCTTGCTTATTTCAGCAAGGTGACACCAGCCCACACTCTGTACATATTACAACAGCATGGCTGCAAGAGCGCACGTGCTAAAGCAGATTGCCCGATCAAGTATTGAAACTTTGTGACTTCTAGTCTGCCATCAGCTCCTAAACATTCACACTGTGTTGTTAAAGGCAGTGGTCCACACTGGTATCAGATGCAAAATAAGCAGATATTTTTCAAGAACATAGAAAAGTGTCATGACCCCAGAGTTTTTGTTTTCTGAGTCTAAGATTCTTAGAGAATACATTTAGGCTTAGGTTTCTTTCCGGGTTTCATTTTTTGAAGTTTGGGATTCTTGATTTAATTTATTATGTATTCTAATCGTAAGCTTGGTTTCTTATGATATTGTTCAGTTTTTGAGCTTTGTTTTTCCTTCAAGGTTTTCTAGTAACAAGTTTCTGTTTCGGTTCATGTTTCTATTGTCATTCTACAGTAGAATGTTGAACTTTATTCTAAGAGGCTGTTTATGGACAAATATTATCTGCTCTATCCTGATGTCTGTTATTTTGCCTCAAAACAAAATGGGACGAGAAAAAGAAAGTCACCTCTGACATACAGTATATGTGTATATATATATGTGTGTATGTGTGCGTGCACGCATGCGTGCGTTTGTATTTCCAATAAACCGAGTAGAAAGAATTGATTAAAAATAATAGCCTATTGTTCGTATGTGGAAATTCTGATGTATCTTATTATTCCTCTGCTTAAGTCCTTCATTGTTGTCCAGAAACTAAACACACCCATGAGGCACACCGTTGCACCATTTTGACACACATACACCATTGTTCGTTGCCATAAATACTCACTAATGTAATCAAAAATCAACTATGTATAAATCCACAGCTGAAAATAGTCCCCATCAAAAGCACTGTTGACTCATTTGACTGATGGCTAAAAAATAACAGTGACTGTTATTGGAAATTACCATTTTTTATGACTATTAAAAACATCAGTATTAGGCCTGTTTCTGTTTTTTTTTTAAAGGGATTTAATTTAATTTTTTAAATGGGAAACACCCCATTCATGTATTTTAAACAGGTTGCTGTCATTGCGTAGGTTTCTTAATCCAAAGGAAAGCTCTGTCTTTCAACACTTTCTGACTCCCCTACCCTGTCCAAAGCAAAATGCCCATTCATCTTACATAAATCTTACGTAAGTTTCACCATTACAAAGGCTTGAATACTTTTCTCTCACAGTCTGTTACTTCAGCTTCCAGCCACCATGAACCAAACTTGAGTAACAAGAACTTTTTTTGGCAGGATTCGTATACATTTGTAATTCTGGTGAGTATTTACAGCAGCAGGGTGATATTTGCAGGGTTGGGTTAAGAAACTGGTATGGTCATGTTCTTCATCATAAATCATAGGAATAGAGGACTACAACACAAAGTGTTTCTCATTATATGGAGGAGGTTTATAGCAGAGAGGTGTAAGCTACATACAATGACTTACAGTAAGATCAGTTAGATTAGTCTTCCCCTTTAAGGGGCTGATGACGCTTTCAAAATCTGCTCTTACCAATGAAGATCCCCAGGTAAACCAACAGGAATAGGTAGCGTGATATCATAATGCAACAAATCTCATGGGATGTGATGCGTTTGTGGTGAAAATCACTGGGGAGAGAATAAGAGAAAGCAGGTGGCAGAGTTATTTAGGTTCACCAACAAGCACTACAAGACTAGCAGGTGGATTAGTGATCCAGGTGTTTAAAAAAATTTGAAATCAAATACAAAACAGAAGTGGTGTATCCCAAATTACCTTGGTATGCCAGCATCAGTTACAGTATGAATTTCTCTGTGACAGAGGTCAGTCGCTCAGGCCACTTAAAGCCTGTATTACATAACCAGGTTTTTAATCAAACAAAGAAAAGTTCTAGTCAGACCATTGTTGCCCTTTTGCTCTCATGCCAATGTGTTTGGTGGCAGAAAAGAATCAGGGAGGGGCTGAAAGATATCTTACAGTCATCAGCATATGAGTGACCTTTAACACAGCAGCATGAAAGCATGATGAGAAAAGCCTCAATGGAAAGAATGCTGAAATTCTACACCACTCTTCTTTCAGCAATGAAAGACAGCAAATACATAACCCTGCTCAAAAAAGATACTGTGCAATATTACCACAACATAGTAGCACTTTAGTTAACTTTGGTAATTATTACTTGTGTGGTGATTTCCTTCAGAAATTAACTAAAATTTGCATGTTTTTGTAGCAATTTTTTTCAAATCTGATATTTTGTGTTGTTGCAGGAAAAAAAATCATTCACAGCCCTGTGTTTCTGTTAGGGTACAGTGAAAACAAATAATACACTGATTCCTAGCTTCACTTGGCCACGAAAAGCAGGCACGTTGTTACGCGCTTGCTTTTGTTTTCTCAGAGACGTATACAGAAGACGAAAAACTCTCAGGTTATATAAAATCTATTAATACAGCAGCAACATGCAGGACTTAAGGACATGTTGTTGTTCCTTTACATACAGGCCATGAAGACTAAAGATTCTCAAATCAAACAGGTTTAAAAAGTGAGGTTCCTCACCTCTCACACTTGACTCAGCCTGAGAGGGGCACCTTACAGTCACCTGTAACCTTGTCATTATACATGTGTTTACTTTATAAGGAGCAGCTTTTATTCACATATGGGAGGTTTGTTTGTTTCTGCAACGTGACCATGTTAACATATTCAGTCCCCATTTTTACAGTGCTGCAAAATTTGTATAGCTCAGTAATACTCAGGCACATTACCATTAGGGCACAAATGTTTACCAAGATCTCCGAAAAGTAAATGCTCCATTAAATGTAAAAGGGTGTTCATTGCACTGTTTGCAACTATTGCATGCATTGCACATTTTGCACTTTATTTATTTTTAGATTTTTAAATTTTTAAATTGCGGCTAGGAAGGGAAAGGGAAGCCCTTAGTCCTGGCTGTTTTTTTTTCGTATTGATGCCTTTCTGTTATATGTTTATGTTGCACCAGGTCTTGGAGAAACGCTATCTCATTTTACTATGTTCTGCGTTAGCTATGTGCAGTTGAAATGACAATAAAAGCTTCTTGAATCTTGTATCTTGAATCTGTGCAATAAGATATGGATTTGTTCAAGTTCAGTATAGGCTTTTGCTCATTGTATTGTGCTGCATAACTTATAATGACCTCTTCTGGGTCAACAATAATAAAACCAACAATGTAACAACATATATAAAATACCCTGTTCTTGTCCTACAAATGTTTTCACAAGATAACAGGTAATTAACAAGTGCACATCAGTTCCCCTCAAACATTCCCCCGATTGATTCCTCATCATGTATTTCAACACACATCGTTGAGCAAGAACAAACAGTTATTTAACATGTGTTTGCTCAGGATCAGTCCTCATCCTCAGTCCTTTGTACCTCTGCCAGCACTATTCAGATTATTTCTGGCTAATTTTTTGTTTTCAAAGCCCGAAGTTAACAGAAAAAGTGTGAAAATGTTTGGAAATTATTACAAGAAATTCACATAAATTAAAAACCCCACATTACATACAATAACTGAATGTCTAAATTTTACTTTATACCCTGCAGATAATAAATGTTGTATTATTTGCAGTTTTCATAACTGTTCATTTAAATAATTCACATTGGTGAACATCTACATTTCAATACACAACATAATGCATAATATAATAATACCCCAATGATACTGCTTTTAATTGTGATAGTAATTCAACACTAAAGTATTTTAAGGTGCATTTCACAAGTTATGAACCAAAAGATCCTTACACTTTACCAATATTTTGCACTAATGTCTGTTAAGTTAGTTTTGCAATTAATAATTTGCTACTTATGTTTCTAGCTTTTTGAATGTAAGTAAGATGCTAGGATTTTCCTGTTGCAGTTAAAGCAAGTCACTTTTTTAAGCCAAAATTACATTTCATCATTCTTTGTTCAAAAAGTCAGTGAGAAAGTCACACTTTTACTGGATATTACTGAAAGAAGAAGAATCTTCTTGGAGGATAACCCACAGACCTGGACGCTCAGTTTAATAAGGTAGATCTTATTCCCATGAACTAAATCCCCAAGCAGCATGTGGTTTCCAGAGGCACACACTCACACAACTAAAAGGACTAGATTATTGTACCTTGAGTGACTCATTTTCAGCTTTATCTATGTATGTTTGCCATTGTATAAATACAGAATACATTGTATACAGTAGAAACCAGTAGAAATAGATTTAGGAGTAAGTTCATGTATAGATAAAATTAGTGATGTCTTCCTTTGCTAGACTTTCCAACCTGCATGAGAACTAAAATTATATATTCTTGTAAAATCAAAGCTGAATCTCTTACCAAATCAAGTCTGCAGCTGGAGCCGTTCAGGTGTTGTAAAGTGCCTCTGTTAAAAACTCTCTCTCTTCTGACACCTGAGACACAGGTGATCCAGTAAAGGGAGTGTTACCTCGTGACGATGACACTCATAATAGAGACTGAATCCTACCTGTTGCTCAAGGGGGCGGGACAAAGCTTGCTTTTATCTACAGGTGTGAATTATACTGGACTCAGATCTTTTATGTAAATACTGGCGTGTGATCTGCTGTGTGTCTGAATTTCTGTATGAAAGAGGGGAATAGAAAAGAGGTATAAAATTTACACTTCCACTGAGTTTGTTTTTGGATTTCTTGTCAGCTCGTCAATATTTTCCTCTTTTTGGCAGTTAAAACCCAGCAATTATGTGTAGACACTAACATAAGAGTTGACACTAAACATTTCTCCCAAACGTGAAAAAGAGATGTTAGCCCTTTTTCAGGTGTTCAAGTGATGAATTTCCTTGGTACATTACAATATCTGTTTCAGTTATGCCTGTGTAGACACTGTCAAATCTACAGTAAATGTGTACAGTAAATGTCATGATATCAGATTATGAGCAAAAGCCATTATGGGAATTCGGAGGCTTCGGTGATCAGCTGTTGTTCATGCACACAAACATGCACATGCCAAGGTGTGCGTACACAGATCAAGTTAAACTGGTTTGCGCCGCACAGGCTAAAAAAACCCTAAACACAGTATTTAATGGAAGGAATTTATTGAGTGGAATTTGCGTCTGACTGGAATAGCGAGAACAAAAATCAAATTTCACAATTTGAAGAGGGTTAGGGTTCACAACCACCTCATTGCTACAATAAAACTCAGAGGCCATCTCATTTATTCACAATCAGAATACTTTATTAGTCCCATTTATATCTGTTCAAATTTTTTAAGCAGTTTAAGATTCATAGCGCTTTAAGAACAGTATCTGAAAGCATTCTAAACAGAATAAAAATTTGTTTTTAATCTTATTTGCTTCGTTGTGTTTGTGTGTATATACAGACACTCAAAGTTGGACTGTTGTGTTTTAGGGGTTTTAGTTCCAGTTATTTTTTGTGTAATGGTAGTATTTTTTGCATCCTGTCCTTTTCCTTTTCTAGCTTTTTTGTTTTCCTGCTCACTTTGTTAACCATGTAAGGTCTAAGTCATCATCACTGAAGACCCCCTCTCTTAACTCTAACCCTAACTCTCTAAATACAACCCTGGGCAATCAAAATATTTGATTTTTGTTCTCATCAAACTGTTCTCCGTAGACTTGGCAGTCAGGGCACAAAAAAAATAATCATTCTAACTGAAACACTTTAAAAACTATTCACATCTTTTTATGTCTGTTTAGCATTTCTCCAAATTGTTGGGTGAGGTTAGCACCACATTCACTTTACAAGGTATACCTGTTCAACTGCCAATCAGTCAACCACATGTCAGCACAGTCAAGACCACCTGCTAAAGTTCAAACCAAGCATCAGAATTGGGACAAGAGGTGATTTAAGTGACTTTGAATGTGGCATGATTGTTGGTGCCAGATTGGCAGGTCTGAGCATGTCGCATGCTGCTGACCTGCTCTGATTTTATCACACAACCATCTCAAGGGAAGGGAAGAGGAACTAGTGAGTGTCAGTTCTCTGGGTGAAAATGTCTTGCTAATGCCGGAGTGCAGAGGTATGCTGAAGCAGATAAGCTACAGCAACAGAAGGCCACACCTGGTGCCACTCCTGTAACCGAAGAACAGGGAATTGAGCCTGCCATTTACATGGGATCACAAAAATTGGGCAATAAAAGATTATTAAAATGTTGCCTGGTTTGACGAGTCTGGATTTCTGCTCCAAGCTTCAGATGGCAAGGTCAGAATTTGAGACAAAACATGAATCACTGCTACTTTTGAGTATATCAACAGTTCAGGCTGCAGGTGGTGGTGTAATGCCAAGGGAGATATTTTCTTGGCACACTTTGGGCCACTTACTTCCAACTGAGCATCGTTTAAACACCACAGCCTCCTTGAGTATTGTTGCTGATCATATCCATCCCTTTATGATCACAGTGTACCCATCTTCTGATGGCTGCTCCCAGTAGGATAACGTGTCATGTGACAAAGCTCAAATCATCTCAAACTGGTTTGTTGAACATGACAATGAGTTCACTGTACTCAAATTGCCTTTAGTCACCATATCTTAATCCAGCAGAGCACCTTTGGGATGTGGTGGAACAGGAGATTCACATCACTGATGTGCAGCCAACAAATCTGCAGCAGCTGTGTGATGCTGTCATGTCAATATGGACCAAATCTCTAAACAATGTTTCCAGCACCTTGATGAATCTATGCTATGAAGATTTAAGGCAGTTCTGAAGGCAAACTGGGGTCCAACCTAGCATTAGCAACATGTGTCTAATGAAATGGCAGGTGAGTGTATAATGAATTAGACCTCAGAGGGTTAAGTCATTTTTTAGACATTAGCCAAGAAGTGCGTGCAAGAACACAAATCCATATTCAACCTGCAAGCTCCTATTACAAAGTGATGGTCGATCTTACAAAATTTATGCCAGTGACAGGATAGTTCAGATAATACCCTGGTGAATTCACGGTGAGTGATCAATATGTATCTTCCCTCCAGCACTCTTTATGCAGGCAGCACACTCACCTAAACCAGCATGTCCAGTAAGAACACATGAGAACCTTCAGACAGTTTCTCCCCAAATTATTCATAGTTCATACTCATTTGGCAGCCGGAGGATTGCTGGGGGGCACCGGCTCAAGACTCGTCCAGACCCGGACCAGGTGACCATCCAAGACCAGCCGGTTCAAGACCTCGCCCTTGATATGTGCGGAGGTGAACCAGAAGGCAGAGAGTTGTCAGCTCACCCCCCGAGCATTGCAAGGCCCAGAGCAAAGCAAGTTTTGCTTTAAGGTATATGTTTGTCAGCTTTAATTGGAATCCCCAGGAAATTGTCCAGCCTGCGACCATAGGTCTTTGTACTGCCAAAAAACATTATATTTTAATATGTTTGCACATTTCGTGGTGCAAGTTATTTTCCCTGCTAGTCTTGCACCTACCTACCAAAAGGAGTGGAAAAACAAGAGACATGTGAGGCATGTGACTAAGAGATTTGGCAATAACCCGTAGCTGCTCGGCTCTCTGTATCACACGTGAGTTCCCTAGGCAAGCATCCTCATGATTATTCCCCTGTTTCTTGATGCAAACTTATGACGCTGTCCCCTGCCATCAACTGTCACCTTGTTTTGTTTTCTTTGCAGGTACCTGTGTTTGGTTGCCAGTGTTCCCCAGCAGCAGTCTGTCTTCTCCTGTCTTCATCAGCTTAACATCTCTTATTTTCTCAGTAAGGACCCCAAAAGCAGAAATAGTTTTATTTTCCCACAGTTTCCATGTATACTTCCACATCTGAAAATGTTTCTCCCCTTTATTTATTAACACTTTTCTTGCATCTATCTTGATGCTCTTGAGACACATATCTTGAATAAGCTGAATGCTTTTCATTAACATCAAGGTGCTTTTATTAAAATGTGTGAAGCACATTGAAGTCTAGTGTACAACTGATATGTTAAGTTTTTCCTTCTCAGAGAAGCACAATTACCACTGCATAAATCATTTATCAAAATAATTATTAAATGAGATAGACAGAAAAAAAGCAATGTCAACAATGTCTGTAAAATCTTTAGAAATAAAAATCATGTATTAGAGAGAATGTTTTATCAGCAGTCATTGCAGCTTAAATAACTTCAGTGTCTGGTCAACAGGTTAGTGGAAAATGCACTGGTGCAGTGTGGGCAATATGAGCTGGAAGGTGGAAGGAGAACAAATGAAATTTAAAAAGGCTGAAACTCAGGTTTTTATGTTGCTCTTGCTGACTCATCTGCTCCCATCAGGGGTTGACACAGTGAATCATCTATCTCCATCTCACTCTATTCCTTGCATACTCTTCTGTCACACCAATCATCTGCATGTCCTCTTTCCTTACATCCATGTGCCTTCTCTGTGATCTTTGTCTTTTCATCGTGCCTGGCAGCTCCAGCTTCAACATCCTTTGTCCAATATATCTACTATCCCTCCTGTGAACATGTCCAAACCATCTCAACCTTGC
>VUQH01032217.1:0-15866 GCA_015106775.1 Etroplus canarensis
TGGGAGTGACCAGGATGGACAGGATTAGAAATGAGTACATCAGAGGGACAGCTCATGTTGAGAAGTCTGGAGACAAAGTCAGAGAGGCAAGGCTGAGATGGTTTGGACATGTTCAGAGGAGGGATAGTGGATATATTGGACAAAGGATGTTGAAGATGGAGCTGCCAGGCAGGAGGAGAAGAGGAAGACCACAGAGAAGATTCATGGATGTAGTGAAGGAGGACATGCAGAGGGTTGGTGTGGGGGAAGAGGATGCAAGGGATAGGATGAGATGGAGGCAGATGATCCGCTGTGGCGACCCCTAACGGGAACAGCCGAAAGAAGAAGAAGAACATGGTATTAAAAAGGAGTGCAATCCATATTTTCAAAAAGTCTCCTTAAACTACTAAAACTTATTAATGAAACTGTATTGATGATGGTGGCTAAGGCAGTAACATATGTTTTTTTGACAGCCAGGTCATGTGATTGCAGAAGTGTCTTAGGTATATTGTTTGAGATTCACATCTTTGAATCTAAATAATGTTATGTTATGCTTAAGCGAAATAGACTATAACTGGTACTTTTAGATCCCTTTTTGTTTGCCTTTTATTTTTTAGAAAAATGCAAAAAAAAAAGATTTTTAGAATAGACTGCAATGGTTGGAAAAAAATCTACTTAGGGGAGATTATTTTACTACAAGCACTTACTAGAACATTATTGTCTGACATACAGTACAGCAGTCTTTCTTTTACATAATAAAGGACAAAAATGTGGTGGAGCCAGTGGTTGTGACATGTTGGGCAGTATTTTATCGGCTTTGCCACTGCCCCCAAGGTTTTAACAGTAGTGAGGGTTTGTAAGCCTTTGGGCTGAAAAGGAAATGGACCAGGGATTTTTCTTTTAGTGATAAGGTTGACTGCACTGGGCTGTGAGAGTGCTTCACTGACTAATTATTTGAAGCCTCCTCTCAGATTAGGGTAGAAGTGCAGAGCTTATGGACAGTTGCATAGCAGACAATCAGACCATGTAATAACCAGAGGGCCAATATTTGCTCAAATCCACTGTAACACCTCGCAAAACAAAAGTGTGTAAAGCCCTAATGCTCAGTCCAATCCCACGGCACACTGCCTTGATAAACACCGACGCCACCTACACAATGGACGCCATCTTTACTCTGGCAATTAGGCAGAGTTTTGGATTATCGCTTCCTCAGCCCAGCACACCACAAATCCTTCCGGATTCAATTATTCCCCTCCCCTGATTGTGGCCATTTGGGCTTTTTGGGCACATGGCCAGTAGAGGAAAGAATCTGAACTGCTCAAAGTAAAAAGTTATAAAGAAAAAAGTGTTCTTTATTCTTTACTATGCTTGTACTCCTGCAAGTTTGACAAGTCTATTAAATTAAAATGAAACCTTGGGAACTTGCAAATACTCTCCTGTTGAATATTTTATGAGAACAATAAGCTAAATGTGCTGTGATTCTTTCCTTCAGACTTTTTGATAGTGTTCTGTGTTGTTAAAAAATAAAAAAACATAAGAAAACATGTTGCAGTACATCCTTCCCTCCAAGCAGCTGATGTTTTGATCCTCCCCTTGTGGGCCAGGAGTGTCTCCAGTGGCCTCTGCATACAAAACTAAAATGCTTATTGAAAGGATTTAATTTAGTCTCTTATTTTACTTCAATAGGGTTGTTTTTGTGTATTAGAAAGCACACTCAAGGTAAATTGTTAAGAGATCAAGAGTTTCCAGGGTCAGGAGACTTGCATCTTTGCAAATGAGGGCCTCTCTTCAGTGTATTTTCTCAGGTACCTTTTTTGTCTTCCACCTGGTGTCTCTTTTGTGGAGTAAAGAAATCTTGCTCTTCTGTATTTGTGCGTATCGTCAGCACATTTGGTGCACTATTCCCCTCATGGTAGCATGAATATTCCTCACAGGTCTCAGATAAGGGAACTGCTTTTCTGTATGTTAGCAACCCTACCCAACCCTGTTGAGTAGTGTTAATCTTGTTAGTTTTTTTTTCTTCTTCCCCATCAAACAGCCAACTGCTTTTTGTCATCTTCTTTATTTCATGTGTCTGTTATCCATGTCCTAACCCATTTCTCTGTGATTCTCCTCTTTTTTATCTACAGATACCACAGTATCATCACAGAAAGGTAAGACAGCATTTAATCAGTCACCTGTAGATTAACATGTATTTTCAGATGTGTGACATGTGCTTCTGTGTGTTTATGTGTGTTCCAAATTTTTTATCATGAGATGAAAAACATTCCATGGTTTTGTTGATGTTGATTTGAAATTGAGTCACTCATTATTTTTATTACAAAACAATCTTTTTGATTACAAAGTCAATCACTCACACCCACTGACACCTCGACTAAATTATCTTGATATTCTGCAAAGATAGACAGCCCACGATCTGTTTTTGTGCACTGATTTCTGTAAGTCTTATGTTCAGACTAATCACAGTTCTGTTTAGACTCCTCCACACTTTCATGTGTATGTTAATAGGAGGTTGGAGGAGGTGACTGCTTTGCATAGTGGATCTTTAGGGAAAGACGGGAAGCTTAGTGCAGCGTTGTGGGAATGTACCTGTAGGCTGTTTTGATTTTGTAAGATGATGGGGCCAGGCAGTCAAATTGTCTAAACAGCTCCAGGGGTCTTGTTCTGAGTGGCAGCCTGCAGGTGTATGCACCACGCAGTCCCAGCCCTATACTCTTCCTAGAGATGATACAGTAATGGCAGAGGGTGTGTCACGCTCTGTGATTGCAAAGAAGGAGCAGACAATCAGCCAGGAGAACTCCCTGCTGATTTTGTTGAAACTTTCTTTTATTTCCTGCTGTGCTTATAAGAATTTAGGTATTCTTTTGTACAAGCTTTTACCAGAGCAAAACAGAACACAGATAAAAATATTTTCATTGTCACCTGGATCTGATACAATGTGCATGTATTTGTGAAAACAGCAGGAGTCTTTCTTAGGGAACATAGTGGCGTTTTCGCCTTTCAAAGCTTTAGATCTGTTGAAGCTGCAACAGGCATAGACAGAGTTCATCTGCGTGTGTGCATGCACATTGTATGCCCTCGCTCACACTCTGTTGTGAACTTATATATGTGATGACTATGTGGTGTACAATGCTGTCAGATTGGCCTATAAAGGTAAGTGATGCGGGTTGCCCCAGCCTCGCTCTCTGATGAATGTTGAAGGAGTGCAGAGGCTCGCATGGTGTACATCATCCCTCCACAGCTGCACTCACATACATTTCTGAATGAGAGGGAGATAAATAAGGCCACGTAACCCTGACAGTGAATGAATACCCGCTTTTGTTAGCTTGTGTGTGTCCGTGTCTGTGTCTCACTTCCACGTGTTTGTATGTCTTTCTTTACTTTTACATCTTGTGTGTCCACTTCAACTCTCTTAAGTCAGGAGCATCAAAAAAACTTTCTTTCCATCCCACACATTGTGAATGCCATGAAGAGAAATAGCCAACAGTATTCATTAATATACTATGAGTTATGAAATGGCTAGGCTGCTATGGCAGTGTTATCAGCACCGAAGAGTCTTGTGGCCTTGAGGCAAAGATAATGTTCATATACCATGTGCTGTGTATCTCTTAAAGATGGCATCTAAGTGTATGTCTGTGTGTGTTTGTATTTTTGTCTGTGCATCAGCATGAAAGTTGAAAAAAGCAGGACCCTTACCTTGCAGTGTTAGTGTATTAATATTCAGCCCAGACTAAGAAGATACAGTAAATTACATGTGTTAGCCTGAAGGGCAGCACACAATAGTTAGGTCCAGGTAGGATTCAAGCTAGGTTTGCGTAACCTTTACTGTTGTTCCATACCAATACCGTGATTAATACAGGACCTTATTATAAGTTGACCTTATTCTTTAGTTTCTTGCTTCTGTGGAACATCCCTGCTATCTGCCCCCTACCATGACATCCTTTATCCAACACTTCGCCACCCCCTTACTCCTCCTCCCTCTCTGCTGCCAAATGAAGTATATTTATGGCACCTGTGCTGGAAAAACAGTCTCCAGGAGACGTCCCACTAATTTCATTTTCAAAATGCCAGCAATAAATTTATCAAATGGGCTGAATCGAATCGGAGTCACACGCCGTGCCATCCGTCATGGGCTGTCCCTCAGGGGCCTGTGGGCGTACTTAAGCCAGCCAAAAACCTCTGCTGGCAGGAGAAACCAGATGAATGTACAAGTGAAATATGCTGAGAACAAGAATGTGTGTGCATATCTTTATGTGCATAGATCCATATGTGCAAGCATAAATGAGCTTTTCCCTGAGTGGAGATGTGTACTGTATGTGTGCACAGAGGTCAGTGCTGATTTTTCAGCTCATAGAAGCCTCATATTGAAATCTGAGTTAAATACTCTGGCTGTCAATGTGCCAGCACAATAATTCATTAATTGCAATGTAAGTAAATTGATTGTTTTCCTCATTGTGCATTTGTAAATCCCTCTCAGTTCAAACACCACTGTGAGCTTCATTCCCTCCCCTGCCTTTGAAAACTCCCGGTTCACACAATCTGTGCCCTCCCATTCCCCTCCCCTCCCAACTGTCTCACTACCTCGTCCTTTGCACCACGTTATGGCACCTTTGCCTCTTTCTTTGAATGCCTCTGCCCCTGCTTTGCTTTTGTTTCACCAATCTTTCCTTTTTGCCTATCTTTCCTTCCCCTCCCAACATTTATCACTATGCAGGTTAAGCCAGGCGTGAGGGAGGGTAAAGCGGCTTAGTACTAACAGTTCTAATGAAGTCAGGCCCTGTATTCCTCTAACGGGGATCAGTGGAGCTACTCTGTGAAGCCTGTCAGCATTTAATGATTAGATGAAACATTCAGACACCCGCTATGTGAAGACATGCACACTGATATATGGTAATACCCAGCTGTGGTCTCCCATACGCAACTCAACAAAAATTATGCACAGAAACACACACACATACTCACTTGTGCATGCAGACACACACACTCACTCCCACTCCTCCTCCTTTGTAAAGGTCTTGATTTATGACTGAAACATGGCATCAAGGGTATACACAGTATAGTGACTGGAATAAAAGCAAATGCCAGAGAAATTCGGAGAATGAGCAATCTGGCTATTGATTTCTGTTATGTGCAGGAGGATGGACAAAAAAGTAAACTGCATGAGAGAGATTTTACCCCTTGCCTTGATGAGCAGATTGTAAACAACTCCACACGCTCTCTTCAAAATGCATGCTGTGATCCATGATTTTTCACTGCTTCTTATGCCTGCTAAAAATGCTTGATAGAAGATCAATGAATAGGCCAACATCTCAAAACCTTTTTGAACATTTCAAGCTTCATCTCTGATTCAGTCTGAATCACGTTAGATTAAGTTGTTCTACTCTGTATCCACACATGCATGTTAGTGTGTGCTTTTGCTGTTGTATGTGTTGTTAGTATGTCAGTGAGTGTGTCAGTGGGAGTATGTTTGGGAGTGTATTAAAATGGTATATCTGAAAAAAAAAGTGTGACAGAGGCAGTGGTTGGGTCAACAAGCTGCCTGTTTATTAGAGTGAAAGGGTGCTCACAAGGCCTTGGCTGCTTTTTGCCCCATTAGCTGCACATGCTAATTTACCTGTCAACTTACAGCTAAACAAAGAAGCCGCAGTCATCTCAACTTCCCTGCCTGTCTCTCTCTTATCCCCCACCACCACCTCTAAAACTCCAGCTCTCCCCCTTATTACATTTTGTTCAACATCTTCTTTCCACTGCTAAATTGGAAACATATTCTGTCTTCACACCAGTAATTTCTCTCCCTTTTGTGAAAGTACCTGTTTAGCTCCAGTTGAAGAATCTTGTGACATCGGATTTGAAACAAATGTATGTGCATTTCTGCTGCTGGTTCAAGGCTTTTCACATATCTCTTGGTTAGCAACGTCCCCTTAAAAGTACTTGGAGAAGCTACTTAAAAGTATAGTTTTTCCAAAGAAACACTTTGAGCCAGAGAAGTTGAGAAGAAAATACCCACTGAGCTTAATTTAAAATTTGTTAACTGATAACGATAATGCAGTAATCCTTATGTGATCTTCTTAGCTATTAAATGCCTTGTAAATCCAGCCACAGAAAAAAAAAGCTTCTCTCACTCTATGGCTATATCCAAGTGTAATGAGTGTTTGGTGTTGCTCAGAGGTATAATATAACAAATATTAAGTTGAGAACTAGCTAGGATATAAATAATTATGTGTAAGAGACCCTGTCTGGACCCATGAATTAAAGACTCATCATGTTTCAATGATCCAGTCCTGGAATATGAACGTGTTCAGTTGCTAAAGAGGTGCAGGTATGGTGTTGGCTGTTGTCCTTGAAAATCTTACTCTAAACCCCTTAAAGCAGTAATATTTAAATAATCATCCATACATCTTTTTTTCTTAACCACTTGTCCAATTTAGGGTCATGGGGGCATTGGAGCCTGTCCTAGCTGTCATAAGGTGAAAAGCAGGGTTGACCCTGGGCTGGTCAGAAGACCATCACAGGGCCAACACAGAAAGACTGACATTCATTAATATGTAAATATTTTAAATTAAAATAAGAGACCTAAAAAATTTCACTCATACAGTAACCTCACTTGAGGTCACCGAGGGTGAATTAATTCTATTATTTCCTTAACTATCTTTACCAAACATCCATTGGTTAGTGAAGTCCCGTTATGAAACCTTGAGCTGAGTTTTTTCACTACCTTGGTTTTTCTGAAACTAGAAATGGCGAGCCAGGGGTGGATCTGACTGTGAAACTGCATGCTCATTGACAAATGAATTATCAATCAGAAGTCATTAGCCAATGAGCATACCCTGTATAATCCTTCTTTCTGCCACTTAGAATGACCAAAATGTACCAATTGGACTTAATGTTCTAGTCAGTAGGATCCAAATAGAGTGACTGAGCCTATAAACTCACCAGGAAATTGTTTACTGATGTCAGGACCAAGGGCTGTTTCCCCCATAGACTTCTTTTGGACTGGGAGACTTTTTGCAGCCATGTCAATCAGCCCCTTGTGGAATTATGAAGGATGCAGGTTTAAGGCACTTCCACATTGGCTTCACTTTTCAGACCCAGCTATGTCCATCTTGTATACTGTCTATGGTTCTGGCACAATGCAACATGGGTGAGCATGTGTGTTCTCCTGGGAAGGTAGCCAAAGATCCACTGCCAAGTAGACTAAGAGTGGAATTATCAAATACAATACAAGGCTCTGCGCATGGGACTGGTGGAACATGTTCCATAACCAATGGGTAAAGTGTGAGCAGTGTATATGGAAGCCCAAAAAGAGTAAGCAATCCAGGATTCTAAATGAGATAAAAGCTAGCTCAGCTCCTTTGCTTTTTTTGCCCAACTTTTGCTGACTGGAAAATATAGTGGCCTTCTCTGGCTAGGATTGAGTGCACATGAGGAGATGAAGAACTCTTATACTTTTTGATTAAAACTAGGTTCAACATGGTCAAAAAACTTTACCACTCCATTTTGCCCCTAGTGTCACTGACAGCCCTTAAGTGCTCATTAGTCATCATTACATTTAGGCAATGGACCTGTATTGACATGCATGTACCTCCACATATACCTCCACACAGTTTCACATGATAAGTCACACCTTGATAGATAATTATTTTCTATTTAGGCTATCTATCTATCTATCTATCTATCTATCTATCTATCTATATATATATATATATATATAGATATATATAGATATATATATATATACACACTCCCAGTCCCATAAATATGTTTGTGTGTGTGTTGAGGTCCTTCTGTGGGTCAAAGGGAAAGGTCACTGTCACCTCCCAAATCCCATCTTCACACAAATCACGTCATTAAAAATTCATTTTTATTGTTATTATCTTAATGTTCTGCAAAAACAGTTTTTTAGTCATTATTCACTGCCATAACTCAGGAACAATAGGAGAGATTGCGATGATAGTTTGCATCTGATACTGAATTGAAATGAACATTAAATAAAAAGACGGTAATAAAGACTAAAATTACCACTAATAACAATATAGCATATCCACAAGGAGCAATGCCAGTTGTAATATATCTTCTAATGACAAGAAAAGTAATGGTTTCAATTATTTTCGGACATTTGCAGTCATTACAGCAGGAATCTAAAGGGCTTTGTTGATCACATACCTGTCATTTGGTTTTACCTCTGCTGCTTTGTTTAACTTTGATTCATAAGCTTCACTAGCAGTCTACACTATAACATGTGAGAGCACAGTTTTTTATGTGCTGCTTTTAAAGGAATCACAAGTATATTGACTTTCCTAAAGGTATCTTTCTGGATTTTAACCATGGCAGTAGTGTGCTGTAGGAATATTAATGTAGGCTACTGTTTTGCTTAGACAACCAGTATAAGCCATCACATATTTACAGATATTTGTTGAATTGGCTCAAAGTTGTTTTATGGCCATTTTTTGTCCTGAGAATCAATCACAGGAACTTTGCCATCACCTGTCTTTTCATCTTGTACCAGAAAAGGCCAAAGATAATTCCTCAGTCACCAAATAGTCTACCAGATGTATTATCATAAAATGTTATACATTTATATTTCACTCATAAGTATATTACATGTCATCAAAAACTTTGATTATCCACAGATGACTTATTAAGCTCCACAATGAGGGCAAATTTTAATTTTACCCCATATTTTTGGGTTATAACAAAACAACATATGTAATCCATAACTTTTCCACCAGCCTCAGCTGTACTAAGTGTTCAGAATTAGTTTTTAAAAACTAAAATGGTGTAAGATGGTAGCTCAAAGCACTGTCTTAGATTTATGGATTGCTATGCCCAACAGAGCCAGCAGCACTGCAGCAACAGTCTCTCTTATATTACTACAGTATAGTAATAGTATATTGAATGACACGAGCTCTCTGTTGGTGCAAGCTGATTAGTGTTACAGTGCATTTGTGCAGCCTTGTCATCCTAGGGCTTTTAGAGCCAAGTGATTTAAACTGAAGAAAAACATCACAATATTAATTTTCTATATTTTATTTATAATTTGAACCATTCTCTTACATTTTTTAAAAAATTGAGTTTGCTCAAAGCTCCATTTACACTGTAATAACTGGAGGTGCTTTAAGGCTTGCTATGTCTTAGTAAAGACTGCATGTGGTTTGTTTTCAGCCGTGTCTTGTCCTGTCCTGTTCTACTATGAATCCCTGTGACAAGAAAAATGATTACTTTGACCTTTAATTTTTACCTTATTTTATTTTTTTATGATTTTCAAGTCGGCCATGTGGGCTCTGTGGGAGAAAGGGGTCATTATCGATATGATCTTGCTCATGTGACATCTCCCAGGCCAACTAATAAGATTTAGCATGGTTTTTAAATGCCAACAGAAGTCACTGTAGGTCCAGGCCAGATCCCAAATGCTTGACTGAAGTGGTGAAAGAAACACAGGTGAGTAGTGTCACCTGTGAATGAGGCAGAAAGTTGCTTTTTCTTGCAACAATGTGAAAGGCTCCTTGTTATTATATCACAAGTGGGTGATAATGCATTTTATTTGCCAGGCTATGCCCTGCAACATGTCTAGCTAAGTCTTAGTTCATGATAAAGATAAAGACAAAACCACACAAAGAGAGCCTCAGCAGACCCACATCTTAGACTCATTAAGACTGCCTGGGCATTGAAACATTTCCCAGGCAACGACAGAGAGAAGATAAAAGCAGAGACAAGTATAACAAAAAGAATGGAGAGTGAAGTAAATTTATCACCAGTCTTTCTTAAAGAATCCTGCTCTAAGCCTCAACTGCCAATTAGATACGAGAACAGCCTGTTCCCTTGACGGATGAACTTAATTTGATATTCTGTGTTCTGCTCAGTAGGGTGCAACACTGATTGCTCTGGTGGATGGAATTTTCAGGCCAACCATACAGACTAGGTGTAATTGACTATGTAGAGATAGATTGCAGATTATCATGAATATGTTCTCTTTGGTAGAGTGGTTTTATTTACAAGACAGGTCAGGTTTATATCTGGTAGAGTGTGGCAGGTATGTGGAGTATTATTACCCAAAGATGCTTGAGTCGCTATGTGGGATTTCCCAGGAACAGAGATTCAGTAATCCCATGGAGTAAATAACTCTGTCATAATTCAGCATGTTGTTGTCACAAGAATACCTGCTCTAAATAATTTAAATGATTCATAAATCTTTGTCTGTTTGCTGACAAGACAGCATAGTTAGGTTTGAACCCTACAGGGCTGGCGTTGCCAGGGAAGTGGGTGGCATATTGCACCCAGCAGGACAGCTCCTATGTAGGCCTGCTCGGCAGAGGGATTTGACCAGCTTGGATTAGCTCAGCAGGGTGAAACAGAGGGATACAAACAGGGCATATGGGGAGGGACAGACTGGGAGTGGAAGACAGAGTACATCAATCTCTGTTCAGCGAATGAACACCCGAGAAACCTGAGAAAAAGCTGATTACAAGATTGGTTAATATTGTTAATATTATGAGAAATATACACCAGTGACACCTGAAACACCCAACACCTCTGGCATTTGCTGTAAACACAGAAACAAACCAATCACCACTAAACTACACACTGGATTTCACAATTTCATAATGTTGAAATAGTTCTGTGCTTTTGGACTTCTTTCTTTTACATTTAACAACAGTTTTAAATTTCTGAATACATGAATATTAACACAAATGTCCATAACGAGACAAACACATCTCCCAACTCCACAGCCACACTAATTAAGGAACCCTTTTTCCTGTTCAGTGCTGTGCTCTCGAACCTCGTCAACTTCTCAAAGATATGTCACCACAGTAATGGCAGATGGGTATATTTAAAATAAATTAAAAAAATGAATTAGTCAAAAAAAGTTAAAACATGCACACAAATGGTAAAGAAAGCAAAGCCAGTTGCTTCTGACAGATTGCTGAGGAAATTTGTCTTTATTCTTTGCTCAGACTGGTCCACTCTGTCCGAAGGATGGATCTAATCCAAGAGTTTATTACTAAACTTCAGATGCAAAAGCCTATTCGTTTTTCTGACACCAGAGAGGGCCAAGAAATGAATCGGAGTCTGGATAAATTGGCATCGCTCACTCAAGCACAGTGGGGAGAAATTCTCATGTCGAAGTTGTGTCCTCCTTTAGCTCTTCTCCAGAATCTTTCAGAGTTTCACAGAAAACTATGCAGTCTTTTACTCTTCATGAATTCACAGTGCATATGGTTGAGAATTTATTTTGCAGTCCAAGCCATTATGTGGACACTTTTACTGCAAATCATTATGTTAGTGCCATATTCCTGTTAAATTTACATAATAAGATTTTGTTTTATTGTAATATTAGGAGGGGCATTAGGGAGAGTGATGAGCAAAAGTGGACACTGTAAGACTGTGATGTGTATTTGCTGCACCAGGTAATCGAGTCTGATAGTCCTTTCTCCCAACATCCTAGAATTTATCTTTGTGTTTTAAAATCCAAGAAAGATAGGCTTCACAAGGTGCTGTCCCATTGTAAGAGTTAGACATGATCAGAAAGGGGAGCAGACATTGTTTTCCAGGGAATAATACTGCAAGCAGTTGAAAATTTTGAAACGGGATAAAGAAGAATTATCCTTTAAATTGAGAAAGAGAGCTCGAAACCAGCGGTCACCATTGTGCTCACTGGGTTCATCCTCTTGAGCATAGGTTTTTCATGCAACTTTAAGCAACCACTTTACACTCAGCAGAAATCAGTATAACAAATTAATGTACAAAGCTACATAAGTTTCGAGGCAGCTTGTTTAGCCTGGAGAGAGACATGGCACCTAGGAAGTAAGGTAGGCCTAGATGGATTATTCCAGGATAATTCTAAGCACAAATCAGCTTGGAACGATCAATAATTCATGTGGAAGTCTTTGAAAAGTAAACGCTGCTTAGACCATTAAAAATCCAGATTGGCTGTAAATACTGTATACAATTTAACTCTACAAGCAGAGGTTCTGTAGTGGCTACAGAAAAACAAACAAAAAATGCTTTCACTCTGTATGGAAATCTAGTGCTCATTAGGGGAGGCAGAATCTTTTGTAGACCAAGAACAAGTATTACCTGGTGCAACATTAGTATGGTATTGATTCTAAAGATGACAGCAGAGAGAGGTAGTTAGAGTGACAGCTTGCACTGGGATATGTTGATTTTTGTTCATTGATGTTTTCTGTCAGCTTTGTCTCTGTGCACTTCAGACAAATTGTGCTCACATGCAGTCAGTAAGTCACATATAACCAAAATGGAAAGGAGGATCACGCCCTCATTGTATAGGTGTTTTTACTTCACTGCGTATCATTTGCACATTGACTTTATCTCCTATTTAGCCTCAGCCACTTTCACCTTGCTTGTCTTTCATGTAAATTTTCAAGGTCTCGTTGTAATAAGCAGGGTGTATTTTGGGTTTGTATAGCTTTTAGCAATTCCCTGTCCTCAGCAATACAGTTCCCACATGGACAATGCAAGACAGGGAGTGGTCTCTGTCTCTCCCAGTCTAAAATGCTCATTAAATAAGAGAAGATTCCTCTACTTTACCTCCACTTTACTTCTACTATTGGTTTTACAGTCTGCTTGCCTGACTGTATTTTTCTCTCTTTCTAGCTCTCTTCCTCTCATCTTGCAATGCCCTGGAGATGGTCTTCTCAGTACAAACAGCATCTGTCTGAGAGAATATTAAGATCTATAATCGTTCCCCAAAGAATCAACTGTAGAAAACACTTTTTTTCTTCTTTTACTAACTTTACAGCTCAAAGTTTCAGATATATGATTTATAGACATCACACAGTGGATTTTCTGTAAATGCATCAGTTTCAAATGATCAGTGTTAAGAAAAAAATGTAGCTTCTGTGTGATACTCTGTTTTTACACCTCTTATTTTTCTCCTTCCAGCTTCTTTTGAAGCAGTACATCAGGTGGGATTTAGTGTTGAGTAGAACCTGGGAATTGATATTTTAAAAGAAAGCAAGACACGGACTGGTCTTTGCAGTAATGTTCTTCTAAATTTAAAATGAATAACAATCATTCCTGCTTGGCTTTTGCAAATGGTCCCTTAAGAATACTCATAACATTTAGAGATTAAACATTTTCCAGAGATAGTAACTTGCCTTTTCAGCATGTGGAGGAAAGTTGTATTCACATAAGATATTGAATAAATTTATCTCTAAATGCAGAGACCTATGAGATACAAAGACTGAGACAGAAGGAGTTGAAAAGGTTCCCAGATAAATGCAAACTTTGTATATGTGTGTAACTATCTGTTTGGATGAGCATGTATGCTACATGGACATAAGTGTTGGGCCACACCTCTTAACCATTGAATTACGGAAATTTCATTCAGTCTCATTGCCACATGTGTACAAAATTAAGCACTTGGCCATGCAGTCTGTCTTAACAAACATTTGTGAAAGAATGGGTTGCTCTAAGAAAGCTCATTGAATTAGAGCCACAGTGCAAGAAGTCAGCTCGTGAAATTTCTTCCCTTCTAGATGTTCCATGATCAACTGTAAATGGTGTTATTGCAAAATGGAAGCATTTAGGAAACACAGCAACTCAGCTGTGAAGTGGCAGACCATGTAAAGTTTCAGAGCAGGATCACACGGTGCATGGTTGGATGAGCTTGGTGTGGAAGAACTTGACCGGCCTGCACAGAGCCCTGACCTCAACCCCATCGAACACTTATGCGATGAACTAGAATGGAGATTGCGACCCGAGCCCTCTCATCCAGCTTTAGTGTCTGACCTCATCAGTGCTCTTTTGGAATAATGGGGGAAAATTCCCACAGACAGAACAGAACAACTCCAAATTAATGTCTGTGGATTTTGAATGGGATGCCATAGAAGTTCTTGTTGGTGTAATGTGTAGGTGGACCAATACTTTTGTCCATATAGCGAATACGTACATTTATACATGCAGGAGTGTGCATAGCAAGAGGGATAACACTCATATGCAGGAGTGTGCATATAGTGTGTATGCACACTCCTGCATATGAGTGTTGTCCCTCTTGCTGTGGCTCGCTCCCATTAGTGTGTAGGGATTCCTGTGTTCTACTCTTAGCCAAAGGAGACCAATTAAAGCCATCAGCCAGTGTCAGGGGAGCCAAGCTGCTCTCTCAGACCACAGAGCTCAAGAACAGAGGGTTTAGACTGGCTCCATCCCCTTTCAGCTCTGCGCTGTCTGCAGACAGGCAGTATGGGGTGATTCTGGAAAAATTATGGGTACATACTGGAATATTAATTGATTCATTAACTATACTTTTTTTGCATGAATTTTTCCTGTTAATTTTCATCTGTTGCATTTTGTATCTATTTTAATTTATATAAATTCATACATAAAAATCATTGTAACAGTTGTCATTGTCTTCACCACTTAATTCACTCAGAAGTAGCTGGAGTCTAGCACTGACTCAGAGGAAAACCAGATCAGTCTAAAATACATAATTGTCTTTAGGGGTTTTTAAGAGTTTCAGTCTACGTTTTTTCAGCTGAGAGAGATTGTTGACTTTTCCCAGAGAACTTAGTATGTGTTGTAAGTTCCACTTTAAAAATGTGTTTTAGTTCTTGTGGAACTTTGAAAAAATTAATAAAATATTATTACTCTTTCATCAATCACAAGTTCTTACTCAATAACATATTAATTCATCTTTAAGTTGCAACTTGCCGAGAGTAAAATTATGCTCTCTTTTTGTAACTCACACTCCTTCCTTTCGTAAGACCTTATTTTATCGTGTTGCTGAGAACTGTAAAATTTGAAAACAGAAGTTTTCAGTGCTATGAGGATGCTTGCATGAATGCTATAAAAACATTCTTATCTCCCTAATATAAATGCGGAAAGGAGTAGCAGAGATTCAGCACAGTTTGAGGCCTTCCCAGTGGGTGTTATTATTGTGCGGTTTTCCTGCAGCCTTCCACACTAATGCTTCTCTTGTCAGTGATGCTTGACCATGCTTCAGGGCTTTGTTATGGTATGGAGGCCAGAGATGTCATACCCTGTTACAAAATAAGGCACCAGATATGAGCTTCCTCTTTTCTTCTTTGCCCCTCCCTCCCCTATGTCTCTTGCTCTCCCTCAGCTCTGGGGATCACTGCTGTGGAAACAGAGCCTGCTCCATAGTGTCTACTCAGTAGGTAATAACTCGCTGTTCAGGCTTAGATAAAGAGCTCCATTCATTTAAGTGGCTGCTCTCTTTCTACACACGAGTGACACCTATCCCCTGGGAGAGCAGCGGTGAACTACAGGGTTGAAACCACAGGCACATCCTGCACCAGCCTGATTGCCTCCCTCTGAGCTCCTTGGTGGAGGAGCCTAACCCCCTCTACATACCGCCTCCCTCATTTTCCATCTGATTTTCATTTCTTTCGGTGGGAATCCTTAATCTTTTTTTAACTTCATCGTTCACTCCTCTGCCCACCTCTTAATACGCTAACCCATTACCTCTATTATTCCCTTCACCTGCCTCTGTCTTTGCCTGCACATCTCCATCTGCTGCCCTAATCACACCTCCACTCCTTTTCACCCCATCATTTTGGTGTATTGCTCTTCACTCGCTTCGATTTTCTCTTTCCCACGCTTATCTCTATTATCAAGTTTCATTGTTTCTCTTTCCTCAATCCGTCTACCCTTTCCTGTTCTGTCCCTCCCTCTGTCTCTTGAGTGTCTGTGGGGTCCCTGAGCTCTGGTAGTCACTGATGTGTGTACCGGTCAGCAGTACTCATGGGTAATGTGTAGATCATTCATCCTCCGGACAGGTGTGTAATAGAGGCGGGATGAAGGGGAGAAGGGGGACAGTGGGAGATCTCTGGAGCTATGAGAATCAATTTCACTGGGAATTACCAGAGCAAAGAAGCAGAACCTCACCCTCTCTTTCTTTGCTTTCCTAC
>VUQH01032218.1:0-15327 GCA_015106775.1 Etroplus canarensis
TTGAGAGTCGGGCACTAGACAAAGATAATTATACCGATATAATGGTATAATTACAAGGATATAAGGATATAAGCACCAGTTGTGGCTCCTGAAGTGGCCGCTGCATGCTATCGCTGCGCCGCCATCTCTCTTTCTTTAACTCTTCTATGACAGCTTGATGTGGGTTCTATAGCCTTCTATTGGAGTGGTAGGTCCCAGAAAATGTTCTGCCCGAATTTTGGTAAAGTTGGTGGAGGTGTAAAGTTATTTGTATCCCTGTAGGCAAAAGCATTGTGTGACCCTAACCTGGAGACAGATAACTGAAAAATGGACATGAAGCAAAGTGGGAGGGATATTCCTTCTGAGCTAAATTGTTCAAGTGTAACTGATGCCCTGTTTTAATTTAGATTGCTAAGCTGCTGCCTTGCCGGGGTGGATTTCTGGCTGTCGGGCCGAAGTCCTTATGCACCGGTGGCTGTTGTAACTTGTTTTAGAACTGGGTTAACTTGACAGCGAAGAGCTGAGGATAATTTTGGTGGTTGTGGGTGGTTATTTTGTTTATTTGTTGATTGTGTTTTATTGTATCAGTAGGCAACTGTGAATTGACTGTATGCCTATGGCTCATCCCTATTGAAATAGGTACCTATTGCGGGTCACAAACTGGCGTTGTCGGCAGGATGAGCCTTTAGGTGCACACAGCGATTAGTCAGTTGGTTTGTGTGAAATTCTTTTTTCTGTGTGTGTGTGTGTTTTTAAACTGTTTTACATTTGTATTTGGTTTTTTTGCAAGGCAGCAGCTAGTAATTTCTGGTGGAAACTGGTGTGCAGTCTGCATTTACACACAGTAGGCATACTTATTGGTAAGTGGTTTATAGCCTATGGAGTCCCAACCAGGCATTTTTAGCCCCCGTATACCTCATGACTCTACCGCTATGGAGGGTTCTCCTCGAGAGAGGTGGGTTTATATCCCTAGAGAGAGGTCTTGCCCCCTGTTTAGTGGGACTGGGGAAATTGGTGTCCAGAGTTGGGTGGAGGAAATCCAGTCTGCTATGTGTACTCGTAGACTTGCGCCTATTGATAGAGCCCATTACATCTATGATCATTTGACTGGGGATGCTTGTGATGAAATAAAATATAGGCCTCAACAAGTACAAAAAGACCCAGCCCCGCCTAATAAGAGCAGTTCCAGACTCATGTCTCACCTGTCACATTCACATTGTAGGCTGGTGCAACAGTGACCAAGCCAGTTGGCCCTACAGTGCAGGTGACTTGGTCGTTGTGCAGTATTTGAATGCAAGTAAGAGATTTGATGCCATTAAAAACATTGTGAATGCAAAAGCTTTAGCTAAAGCCATTGGAAAACGTAAAGAGTACAATATGCCCCTCTTGAAACCCATGTAACGTTCTCAAAACTGTATCTAGATGTCACCCCTTTCACCAGTGAAAGGCATTCAGTCATGAAGGCTTGCAAGCAGTCATATCCAGGATAAAATAATCGCATTTACCACCCAGTGAAAGTGTTTTGAGTTCAGAAATATAACCACATGGTGAGTAGAAACAATGTCCATAAAAATATACAAACATTTCAGCATGTTCTAGCATTGCCTATATTACTGATGTTAGTATGAACATGATGGGAAGACCCTCCTGAAGTGGGATTAAACCAATATGATCACGTCCTCCATGATCACAACCAATAAGATCAGGATGATCACCATCTAATGGATACAAGTGGTATGCAACACGTGACAAAGCAATATATCTAAAGCTATCATAGCAGTATCAGCTGTAGGTCTAAAAGAAGAGAATCACTGAAAATCTGCCAGACAACACGAATAGCAACAGTGAAACATTGCTAGCTTAAGACAGCATTTATGCATAGATTGAAAAGAGGTGCATGCAAACACTCATTTTATGAACATCGCAATCCAGGCCACTACTCCTTGGAGTAGCAGTTCTTGTGAATATGTAAAAGTGCCCATAAAAACAACTACTATGACCCTGACCTTGAGGACAATTTGGGTAAAACCCACTGAGAGATTTTATGTGCAGTCTGACTAATACAGACAGATGGATGGATGACTCACACCTGGCCATGGCATTAGCTCTTTGATCCTAGATGAGCTAAAACGTAGACAATGAAGTGATATTTGTCTCATACATATTAAATTTCACCAACTTTAACATATTTTTTCCTGTAAAATCAGTCATATTTGGGTCAGAGAGCTAAAATTAATCATCAACCTACTACTCCTCTGGGAAACTGATGAAGCCTCTTGAAATCTGTAATGAGCTATTGCGATGACGTCGCAAATCTCTACAGCAGATGCAGGTCAAAGCCAGAATATCTCCCAACTTTCCTCTGGGATATATGATTACTTTTAAGTGGCACTGTACTCTCCTTAGCACATCATCTCTTAAGGGCTTTGATTTCCCCCTAAACCAATGTTACGGTTACCTACATGTCTCAAAAATGTGCTATTTAAATTCTTATTTTCTATATTAATTTGTCTTTTCTATTATATAAGAAAAAACATCAAGTTAGATTAATTTCTTTATGTGGCTGAAGTGAAATTAGTTTGTCCAGAATAACCAGTGCTGCATTTGCCAACATCTGCACATTTCAAGACTCTTGAGTTTAAATGAGGTGAATACAACACTTCACATAAAATCATAGTGCATTAAATTGACTGAGTAATAAAAATGAGAAGTGGCCTGCGTAAATGTGTTTTGATAATGAGTGGTAATAGGTGAAAGATGTAAAAAGACAGGGAATGGAAGACAGCATTCAATACTTGTGTGCCAAAAAGCAGCTTAGAGCATATTAACAGCTCATACTGCATAATAAATTGCTTAAAAATCTGCAGAGGAAAGAGAAATGAAAGAGTTAGAGAGTTGTGGAGCAAAGGAGACAATAAAAATGACTGAACAGACACAATCATATACTGAAACACTTTTTTAAGGGAGCCCAGTGCAAGGATAAGGCAGGTTTATACATTTGACATGTGTGATTTGAATATTTTCATGATCAAAATACCAGCAATGAATTATAAAAAATTACAGGCAAATGTGCTAACAGCTGTTTGGCTAACCCCATTCTTATTTCTGTTTATTTCTATTTATTTGCTTAACAAACATAAATCCTGTTCTAAAAAAAAGTGGAATGAGCTCATACATGTAAAAATGAAGTTGCTTTGCATCTATTAATCGTGACTTACCATGAAATTATAGTGATAATGTGTTCTAACAGACACATTACTAAACATGACGCACTGTACCATCACTCAGTGGACAAGGAACTGAAATGTTTTTGAACTTTGTAAGGCTGCCAGACAAAAAAAATAAAGAATAAATATCAACATGACTCCAAATGATTATCATATATAAAATAAAATCAGTTAAGGCCTCACTCTCATTTCCAACTCTTTCAAAATTTTCTCCCTTTTTCCCATACCTTTGTCAAGCAGATTAATTGATTACATACTGTATATTTGGCTCATTAGTGGACTACTAGCACAAACATGAGGTTTAACAAGCTCTGCAGCAGGGGAGCTCAGCCAAGTGCTTGTTAAGGTTTGTCTAGGTCTGTCTTAATTGTTTGTCCGGTGTTTGTGGTGATGTGCTGCCTCATTGACTTGAGCAGGTATAAAACTGGAGACTGGCTTTATGGTTTTTCTCTTCATCTCTGGTGAAAATTATTAGCCACAAACATAAATTATTACACACATATACACATGCTATGTAAATTACATTAAAACATGACACAAACATGAATGCTATATATAAACCCATTGGTGAAAATGACAGTTGGAACGGAACAGTTATGGAATTGTTAGGTAATCATTATTGTTCTTGCTTTTAACAAATGGCAAGGGAAGACCTGGAAAGGCTTGCAAAGTCCAGCGCAGGCCTTCATCAGGAAACACAAGGGTTTCACCTATCCATCCATTTTCTGCTGTCCTAACTGGGTCTAGATCGTGAGGGCAGTAGTCTAAACAGAGATCCCCAGACCTCCCTCTCTCCACGAGCTCTTTCAGTTGTTCCCAAGCCAGCTGAGAGATATAACCTCTCTATCATGTCCTTCCTCCTCCTAGCGTACAAACCCGACACACCTTGTCTAGTAAGGCTGCGCTGGGTGCATCCAGCAGAAGTCCCAAATTTTAACCTCCGGCAGAACTTCGACAGCATTCTGAGGAGACTAGGGACATACCTCTACTGCTGAGGTGGGCAAATAAGTATTGTAGTGGTAACATCCCAACCAGATGGTCGACACCAGAGGTGAAGGGAGCCATCAAGCTCGTAAAGGAGTCTTATCAGGCTTGGTTAGCCTGTAGGCCTCTGGAGGTAGCCAACACGCACCAGCAGGCCAAGTGGAGTGCACCTCTGGCAGCAACTGAAGCAAAAATATGGGTGTGGGAGGAGTTCGGTGAGGCCAAGGAACAAGACTTTCAGTTGGAATCAAAGCAGTTCTGGCAAACTATCAGCCAGCTTCATTTCCTGTGTACAAGTTTTTGTCAAAAATAGACTAGGCACATATTTTTAGGTAAGCAGAGCAGAGCAGAGTTTTCTGAAATACACTGTACAACTGTACCTCTGGTGAAATCACAAGCAAACAACTATGTTCTATTTTCATATTTTCATAGGTATCACTGACTCTAAAGCGACATGTTACTGATCAGTTTTTGGCACTACTGTTTCACAGTGAGAGAGTTCTGGATTTGAAACCAGGCAGGGTACTTTTTGGAAGTATGTTTTTTCTCCTCGTGCTTGTGTGACTTTTCTCTAGGAGCTCCGGTTTCTTCTGCCATGAAAGAAACCATGCCAGGTTAATGCTGCCCCTCTTGGCCCAGGATACTCTTGCGAAAAATTCATCTGAAGAGTTTTATTTTACTTCCTAGTTGACTACAGGTTTCAAAATATAAATAATTTTCAAAAATCAGTCACAATAACCAACAGAGTTTGTATTATCATATTGTTGCGCCTTTGTTCTCGCTTTCTTTTCCCCTAGCCCTAACTAACCGTGGCAGGTGGGCAACCTTCCTGAGCCTGGTCCTGTTGGAGGTTTCTTAGTATTGAAGCAAAATCCCTACTTCACTGCTACAAAGTGCTTATTCAAAGTGACAACTGCAATATTGTAAGGTTTTTCTAAACTACATATTTGTCCGCAGTCAGATATAAAAACCTGCAAATAGCAGTTGAGACCACCTTTATTTTCTCCAGTGCCATTTATATTACAAAGATGGGCACAAGGTGTTTATCAGCCTGAAGGCTGCAGTTCATGCCTCATTTGGGAGTTTTATGTCTTAAACATCTTCCCATTTTTTGACAATTTATTTCTTTTATTCTTGGTTAGGTCTAGGCAATAAAAGCTACATGTTTAAATTTAGAACAAAATTGTGGTTGTAGTAAAATTCCCTCCACTATTAGTTCTGCGGGTTAAATAATGGTGCTTGCCAATTTGTGTTTAAATGTACTGTCAAAGGATCCATCACAACCATTCACATATTATGAGTTAGTAGTGAAAGACCAATCCATAATAATTATGACCCCATTCACCAAGGTACGCCTGTGGCTTTAGAAAAATAGTAGTATCCACTCAGAAAGTGTAAAAAATACTACTAACCAGGCTTTAATATAATAACCTCTGGAAATTACTCAGAAGGGCAACAAATTAGAGAAACACAAAAAATTGCAACCGGGAGAACTTTAGCAGTTCTGATTCAGCTACAGACAGTTGAATTAAGTCTTCAAAAATGTGACATCTCCCTATTACTAAGCAATAAGACACAGAAGTACACACGCAGAGTCATGGTGATAAACTGTCTAAATCCATGAAATTGTAAATTGAATGTCTGTGCAAAAAGAACAATAACAGAGAAAATATCCTGTTTGTAAGGCCTGAGGCTTTAGTTAATCCACTAAACTGTTTTGTGTTATGTCATATCAGTATCTATAATAGCATCTATAAACCATTCTGGCTACACTAATGCTAAATACATTGGGTGTTTAATATTTTTGTGAGCTCATTTTGTGGATTGTGATGATACAACAAAATGTTTAGGAAGAAAAATGCTGGTTTTAATACTTTATATTTCCAAAGCAGGGTACTGAGATTAGTTACTAAAGAAAGCCAAAGATATTAATCCTATATAATAAGAATAAATGCTCTTATTTAAGGATCTAAGACCAGCTTTAGAGAATAGTTTCTAAAGAGCAGATGGCCTAAGAGAAATACAGTGATATTACATCTCCTCGGTACAAGGATTGTTTTTTTAAACAGCGCATCTAGTGTGTTATGTTTTATTTAACACAAAAATCCAGGAGCTGAATATTAGCAGACTGGCTTTATATAGGAGCCACAAAATCCAGTTTTTAGACACAGCAACCTAAAGTCTAAGAGTGTTAAGACATCAATGTAACTTTAACCAGGCGCTCAACCTTTTTTTGACAGGATATCATCCAACTCCTGGACAAAATATGAGCACCATGGGGCATACCATCCTTTTCCCAGCAGCTCTTTGAGGAAGATATTGGTATATTGACACATATTGTGGGTATATATATAACTCACATGACCACTGCCCTTGTGATGTTTAGCCCTAACAAACTGAAACAATATTATGATTCAATTTGTCAGCCCTGCATTGAGTTTTTTTGGCTTACCCTCCCCACCCGGAGGTCAGAGCATATGGTCAGTTACACAAGACTGCCTTTGGTATGAGTCTTTTTTTCCTTCTTGCTATGCAATCCCACTACACAAAATTATATTTTGGACATTACTTACTGGTAATGAGCTTTGGACAGTGTGCATCACACTGTGCCTTAATCTTGATACTAGAGCTCTAATTTGATATAGCACACTCACTATCACCCAAAATTGTCATCCAACAGCCTTCTACCTCGGGCTTTTGATCTGCCACTTGATCAATTTTCTGCCCTGTCAAAACCCATTAGCCAGTCAGAGCCTCTTATATGGGTGTCAGGACACAGGGAAGGACACTGACAGTATCACTGAACACGGATCATATGCCAGTGTAAACAAGAGACGAGAGGCATGGCATGACCAACACACAAACAGCAGGCAAAGAGAAAGCAAGTGGAGGAGTGTGCAAAGGAACTCAGTCTTTTTCAGTGGGCTAAAAATTTTCAGTCTCTCTTCTCAAGAGATTATTTTAACAGTAATATTTGAGTGGTGCAAGGTCCAAAGATGAGCCAGGTTTTAACTTAAATGTGGAATTTTGTTGTTTATGTTAGCTTGAATCTACTCTGACAACTATAAAATGTGAAAATGATGTTTAATGGGAGGTGAAAACATTAAAATCTCTATGAATTCTCACAGTTTCATCAATACTTAAATTAATCTTGCAATTTGAGTGGCTAAAGATAACGTTAAATGAATGTGACCAAACAGAAAATTCCGAGTAAAGTCCTTTTCTAGCTTGCTGTTGTATCACATGAGCTAAAATCCCATTCACAGAAGGACTATAATGACAACACATTTAATGAGGCGCCTTTTCAGAGTAATGAGAAGAGCTTGCTTAAGCTTTAATCAGATGGTTTAATAGTCCAGTCTAGCTGAAAAGACACATGATGAAGTAGTTTAATGACGCTGATGAAGACTTATTGCTATCATTAACAACAAGGTTAGAGAACCTAAGTGAGAAGATGTGCCACTTCTTTGTCTTTTTTTAAAGTTTCATTTTGTGTCATCCTTTGCTTCATTACACAAACATACGCAAGTTATTGCAGATTTCAGTGCCATGAACCTAATTTGATTTTATAGGTCATATCAGTTAGATGTTAGGAAGCATATTTTATCAGGCCATTCAAATGTTGAACCACTTCCTCTACTTTCTTTTCATGTACTAAAACCAGAGTAGATGATAATCCAGCACTAGCTACTTTACCCCCCTCTTTCTGTCTCATTGTGCATTCAAACCTTTCAGTCTGTCTTAAGGCAGAATAAGTTTTTATTGTAAAAGGCAGAGCCTTGCTTCTCATCAAGTGCTCATAATATTCATAGTCATGTTTTACGTATTTCTTGTTGTGGAAAGATACATATAGTAAATGATCACGGGATCATCCTGGTGATGATTACCTCAAGTTTATGCAAGCTTATGCAATGTGAGAATTGTCCTATGAAAGTATGGTACCTCATTTAGCAATCACTGTAGATGAAAGTGTCATGTTAAATGCTGATGAAGAAGTGGCCTGGTGTGTCTGGTTTCCCTTACATCACAACCTTTTTTAAATTTTAAATGAAAATTGCACTTTACTACAAGCACTTGGGCAAGTGTACTAAGATCTAATCCACCTCTGGTCCCATCAGTGCTCTCATCCAAAGACATAGTTTATTATAAAATTAACAGCACTCTAGCCCAATGTCATTTTCAGGGGTGGCCAATGCCAGTGTCCCTCTTATAGGGATGCTAAAGAAAACCCTGTATTTTACAGCATTTAATACTTTGTCATTATCAGCAATACTGTTTATGGCTGTTTAAAGCAAAACTTGAACCTTGCTAGTATCTTTGATTGATTTTTGTTTAAATACTAATAATGAGATGGCATGATCAATACTAATTAAACTGTGTCTATGTGTGCGTGTGTGTGTGTCAAGTTATATAGGAGCCTATCAAAGCAATATAATAGCATTACCCACAAATCAATAGACCTCAGTCTCCAGTTGCAAGGTAACTGAAGTACTGAAGACAGTGAGTGTGTTCCCTTTGGGACACAACAGTGGTGTACAACTGTGTTGTACAGAAAAACTTAAACACACACACACATGCACGCACACAGAGTGAGAGAGCAAGAGAGAGAGAAAGAGAATGTGTGTATATTCTTGTCATCTAAGTGCAAGTTATTCTTCTGGGGATTTGTCAGTGTCATATATTCTGTACACTGGCATGTTACAAAAGAACTACTCTGTCTAGTTGAAGGCTGATATCTCTATAGATGTTATTGATGTCAACCTGTATTATGCCTGACTGCAAGTCAATATAGCAAATATCAACAACTATGTTTTCACTGTGGCTGCATTGTGTATGACTATGAAACTGTTTGTTCATAAGCAGCTCTTGATGTCGCATTTCCAAGTTTAAATTCAGAAGAAAGATGAACTTTTGAGGTTGAAGAAGAAGAAAAACTGCACAGAAAACTGATTCCAGTCATGTCTTGACAAAAATAATGGGAGGTCAATGCAGATCAAATCAATTTGATCTCTGGAAATACTGTAATTAACTGCTGTAATTAGGAATGACACAGATGACAAGGTGAAAACCAATGCTGGTGCTAAAAGGGAAATAGAAGAGACACTGAGTAAACTGACATATAGACAAACAATTTGATTCAAAAGCCACAGTGGTGGTGCACAGAGGAAAATTACCAAAAAAGTGTCATTGTACACAAACTTACAGACTTCAGTGTTTGTATTACGTAGTATCGCATGTATGGTACTTTCAAAATTTAACAGAGGCAGTTAGAAAATTGGCACATACAGACAGCTCCCTAGGCGAGCCCTCTTTCATTCTCTCTCCCCCACAGCTGTTATGTGATGCTAGAGTCTCATCAATAAGGTCGTGTGGGAAAGGTGACCTTAACTGAAAATCTAAACATCGCCACTCTCAGAAAATAGTACATTTGACCCTTTAACGCAATTAGTTTTTTCCCCTCTGGTATTTATGATTTATGGCTGAAGTAATGAGTCTATATTTTTCCCTTTAATAGAAAAACTGAGTGATACAAAAAAGAAAAAAAGCCATTGCCAGACATTTAATTTTTGTCAGCACTGTCATGATAAATATTATCACCACGATGCAGATGCAGATGTTGTTATGCATTATAACAACATATAGCTTTATAGATAATGAAACAGACCATCTGTACATACACATATAAGTATGTGGTATTAAACCATCCTGAGCAATGTTGCACATAAGTGATCTGGATAATTTTATTATTGCCATATTGGATTTTATAGTCATCACCAATTTTGCACGACCATAATAAATCCTTTGATTATATCTGGTTAGTTTATTCACACAAAATTGATTTTTTCTAAAACATTTAGAGTTTCATGACTTACATTCACCCAGTTGTATGTCTATTTTGCTTGCGCTGTGGGTGCAGCCTTTATTACACAGTTTTATACTGTGTTACTCTTGTATCTGTTGGTGGTGAGACTCATGAGTGGTTTTCACTGGTGGACCCCATTCAACAGCTTAAAATTAAACAAAGAATCTGGTAGGGGTTCTCAAGGGAGTATTGAGAGCTTTCATCAGCACAACTATCTTCTTCAAAAGAGAGAGCAAAAAAGCCCCAGAGGCTGTCAGGGCTCTGCCTTTTATACTTTTGTTAAGAGAAGTCAAACTGGTTTATTTTCTCCATACAAGACAATGTCCTGTCTGTCAACTTTTCACTCCGTAAAGTCTCTTACATTCTACGCTCAGTTTGAATTCTTTAGAAGCTACAATCCTAACTTGACTTAGGGCAACTTTCACCAAGGTTGACCATACCAAAGCATATAACATCACTGAATGTTCTGAGATATGCACGCTCACTCTCCTGTTTAGAGAAAATCCTGTCTTTAAACTAGAACGAAGCGGAGCCCCAGTTACAATGTCTCACAAACTAGATGGATCCATGCATGAATACGTTCACAGACTGTTCTCTGCTTCCATCCCCATTGTCACCCAATAATGCTGTTCCATATTATTCCAGCTAAATTATACTTCATGTACAGCTGAGAATTGCAGAGCAGTGATTGCTACTACTGTACAGTTGAAACTATGAAACAGGACTGTCATGCTTAAAAGCATCTACACAGTGAAATGTGTATTGCAGTTAATGAAGCATCTACATTCTCTATTGTGATGACAGTGACTCAGTTTGCGTCTCCCTTGCAACATGCAGAGCATGTCTCCAAGAAGTGTGACACAAAGAGAATGAAAAGAAAGATGTGAAAAATTCCCTATTTCTGTATCATGGCTGACTCATCAGTTGTGTGAGCATTTAGCTGGGGAGCAAAAACTCTCAGTGAGATCTCAAGTGAATTGGTGCTCCACAAGAGGGACTGGGTTTTGTTCCATTATTTCTTGAATGTGTGATCACGCTCATTCTCTGATCTGACAAACTCTGTGTTACTGTGTAATTTTAACAGTAGCAAACACAATGCCAGTCACAGTCTTAACAGCTGGAGATAAAAAAGTAAAAATTAAATGCATACAAATGACAAAAAATTTGTTTCACACAAGAACATTTAATTCCACAAAGTGCAACAAAAAAGGGGAAACAAAGAACCAGCAGTTGAAATGACTAACAGTATATTTTCATGACAATTTCTGTGTCAAAATATGTGTGTGTGTGCGTGTGTGTGTGTGTGTGCGTGTAACCCTTTCTCTACATTTATATACTCTTATTTTCCAAATACATGTTAGATTAAATTGAGCTGCTGCCTGGATCACATTCACTGGGTGAGTGTTTTCTAGTCCACAATGTAGGAGCATCTTTTTGTATCACACTCAAATATCAGAAAATCAAAGTTTACAAAGTGTTAATGATTTTGACAGCAAAACAAAATTAGGTGTCGTGTTTGAAATGCTCTGTGGAGGGTTGTTAAAGATCGGTGCCTGATTAGAGTAACAGTTTTACATTAGATTAGATTGCAGAGAATTAGTTTAGGACAGATGGCTCTCTCATCCCTGTCCAGTAAATCAGAAGCTACAACCAGCAACTAGTTAGGCTGGCTTAGCAAAAGGACTAGAAAGAGAGTCTTCAGACAGTTGTAGATAAAGGTCAAGAACCAACAGATAAATAGTGAAAAGCAAGTACAGTGCTGAGCAAAATATTAGGCGCCCCTCATTTCTTTACATTTTTCTTGGAAAATGGGAAAAAGGTGCAAAAAGTCACTGAAATATACAAACATAAAATGTAAATACAGTTTATAAGGCAAAAACAGAGTGTGTACAGTTCTGACCAGCTTTAAAGTCAATATTTTATTCTACAACACAGCCTGAAATCTCTTAGACAAGTCTTCTTGTATTTTCTAAAAGTAGTCTTCAGGAAAAGTTCTCCAGGCTTCTTGAAGGACATTCTAAAGTTCTTCTTTGGATGTTGGCTACCTTTTGTTCTGTTCTCTATCAAGATGATCCCACACTGCTTCAGTAATGTTGAGGTCCATTCATCACTCCATGAGCCCTGTTGTAAAATGTCATCTGCTGTAGACAGTCTTTTGGCCTGCCACTTCTTCTGTCCTCCACTTTCCAGTTTCCTTCAATATTTTAAGTACACACCATGGCAGTGCCACTGAACCGAAAATGAGTGAAAAAGCAGCTAATATCCAAAAAAAAACCTAACACATTCACTTTCACTCATTCAGAAATCCTGGAGAACTACTGCTCAAGACCACTTTTAAAGATTAAAGAAAGTCTGGCTCCTTGGAAGCAAAACACAAGGACCTGAGGGGTGGCTAAGACTTTTGCGCAGTACTGTATAAGTGTCCCAAAATGTTTGAGGTTTAGGAAAAAGATCTTAGCTCTTGCTTTCAGTCCATATTTTTATCATGACAATTGCATTACCAAGAATTTTGATTGTAAGAAAAAAAACTGCAGATGCAAATATATGGTCAATATAATTATTTCCTTGGCTTAAAGAATATTGCATATAAAATTAATTTTTAGAAGATATTTTTGTGTGAGAACCTTTTCAAAGTACTTTGCAACATTATAACAGACTCACATACTGATACCTATGCCCATGCCTTCCATCGCTGTGAGTTGTTCTGATAGAGATATTAGAAATCAATTGGAGATGCAGAGATCATGCAGTTCTGGGATGATACTGATACCAAGGTTTAAAATGGCAATAACAGTTTTAATTGTTTTAGTCTTTCAGCTATTCTGCCCGCTGTCTTTGAACATATAGTCAGGTTTAAAATTTATGTTACACAGCAGATAAAAATGGGTTATGGCGTTCCCTAAATGTCATGTCATTTGCCAATAGACTCTTTGCAGCCAACAAGGCCAAAGCCAGTGTTTAGCCAATGATATACTAGTGCATCCCTACAGTCAACATTCATACATTCATCCCACAGCCATGAACTTCACATACAGACAAAAGGTCATAATTGATCACACACCTGATGCATACAACCTGCCAACTGGAATAATGATTAGCTTAGTATTAATTAGAGGGCAGAGAGAGAGAGACACACACACAGATATGGATCACAGTTAGCAAAGATCAGCAGCTGCTGCAGAAGGAAAAAGTGAAAAGAAAAGCATCTGCCTTTTTTGCTTGCAGCAAAAGAATGTTTGTCAGCTCAAGCTGTTCAATATAGAGGCAATTACAATTAATGGTAAAATGAGGCCTAATGTATGGTTAGATCACATCAGTGTGCGATTTCTCCCATAGATGCAGTGGCAGAAACAGGAGTGTGATTGAATTAATTCACACTTGGCCTGACATTTCCACCCTGCACTCTGAAAGTTTAGCTGTAATGCACAGATTGCTTGTTACTCTTTCCATCCCTGACTAAAATCTACCCAGTAAATTAAAAGAAATCATACTGAATTTTGGGAAATAGAACAAGGTGTTAACAACCAGTGATTAAGATAATACATTACAAAGCATTCAGAGTAACTTAACCAGTTAGTTTTGTGATTCAAGTAATCAGTCCAATTTAACATTTTCCACTGACTCAAAGTCTAAATGATACATAGTGCCCTGGGCCAAAACTGAGTTACATTTTGTTTAATACAGTGACAGATTAGTGGACATCCAGGTTGCACCTAACTTGCATGTGAACTGCTAAATTTTTAAATTAGAATTATAATAATAAAATATCTTAAAAAGGGGCTGGCACAGAGATTTAGCGGTTACCACTGTCACCTTACAGCAAGAAGGACCTGGTTTTGAATCCACCAACAAGCAGGAACCTTTCTATGTAGAGTTACCACGTTCTCCTGGTGTGTGGCACTCAGGCTTCCTCCCACAATCCAAAGACGTGAGTAAAAGGACAACTGGTGATTCTAAATTGGCTATAGCAAGTGCCGCTGGCTGTCTGTCTCGCTGTGTTAGCCCTGTAATAGGCTGGCAAACTATCCTGGGTGTATCATACCACTTGCCCCATGACAGCTGGGAGAGGCTCCACCCATGACCCTGAAATGGATAAGCAGTTAAAACGATTGCTGGATGGATGCTTGGTGGACTGAGGAGACAGAGATTTGTAGCCATGACCCCAACATTGCTAAGCTGTTAACATGTTAACTCACCATGCACCACACAGTAAGACAGGCTTACATATGCATCTTCTTTCACTTCTCTCTCGAGGGGCTGACACAGCAGATTGTCTGCCTCCATTTCACCCCATCTGAATCATGTGCATGTCCTCCTCCACTACATCCATGAACCTTCTCTGTGGTCTTCCTTTTTTCCTGCTGCCCAGCAGCTCCATCTTCAGCATCCTTTGCCCAGCATACCCACTATCCCTCTTCTGCACATGTTTAATTCAGTTCAGTTTTATTTATATAGCACCAATTCACAACAAAAGTCGCCTCAAGGTGCTTTATACTGTAGGGTAAAGACCCTGCAGCATCAGAGAGAAAACGCCAACAATCAGACAAACTCCCTTTTAACAGGAAGAGACATGTGGCAGAACCAGGCTCAGGGAGGGGCAGCCATCTACCTCAACTGGTTGGAGGTGCGGGGAAAGAGAAAAGAGAAACGAGAGCAAAGAGAGACACAGATTAAAGGAAAGAGAAGACAACATTTAATGACATGCAGAAGTAGCACATAAATGCACAGGGAATGAAAAGAGGTGGGTGGAAAAGAAATGTCCAGCACATTATAAGAATCCCCCCCAGCAGCCTAAACCTATTGCAGCATAACAATGTCTTAACTATAAGCTTTACCAAAAAGGAAAGTTTTAAGCCTAAACTTAAAAGTAGAGAGGGTGTCTGTCCCCCGAATACAAACTGGGAGCTGGTTTCACACTTTACTCTCACTACAGATCACAATGTCATCTGCAAACATCATAGTCCACAGAGACTCCTGCCTGACCTCATCTGTCAATCTGTCCATCACCATTGCAAACAAGAAGGGGCTCAGAGCTGATCCCTGATGTAATCCCACCCCCACCTTGAACCCATCTGTCACTCCTACTGCACACCTCACCACTGTCTCACTGTCCTCATACATGTCCTGTACCACCTTCACATACGTCTCTGCCACTCCAGACTTCCTCATACAATTCCACACTTCCTCTCTTGGCACCATATCATATGCTTTCTCAAGATCCACAAAGACACAGTGCAGCTCCTTCTGACCTTCTCTATACTTCTCCATCAACAC
>VUQH01032219.1:0-17446 GCA_015106775.1 Etroplus canarensis
AAAGGGTGCTTCTACTCAATACTGAGCACAGGGTCTGAATACTTATGACCATGTGATATTTCAGTTTTTCTTTTTTAATAAATTTGCAAAAATTTCTACATTTCTGGGTTTTTTTCTGTCAAGATGGGGTGCTGAGTGTACATTAATGAGAAATGAACTTTTTTGATTTTGGCAAATGGCTGCAATGACACAGAGTGAAAAATTTAAAGGGGTCTGAATACTTTCCGTACCCACTGTATTGTCTCAGCATCTTTTAAGCTTGTACATGAAGTACAACACTGCCACAAGAGCAAAGTGAAAAAATGCAATGCAGTACCAGTATGTTTTTAGAAATAATAAATTACACTCTAAAAGTTCTTACAAAAAAGGCTAAATTTGTAAAGAGAGGAAAAATACTATTATAGACAAAAATTAACAACAATGCAGCAGCTTATATCCAAAGCAGTGGATAATGCTTGTTTGAATCTTTTCATTAAAAGCTGGTGTATTTAACAATTATGAATATAACTTTTGTGACAGCTTTCTGTGTTTTGGCCCTTTAATCTTTTTGACTTACTTTGTTTTTACCAACTTTTGAGTTTTGTTGCACTTTTCTTTGTTTTTTGATGGATATAGCCATGTGATTGCCAGTCTCTTTTAGTTTCATTATTAATAAAAACCTTGATTTTATTCTTTCTGCTTGTCTCCATTTTCGACTTGAGCCCATGCTTGGACATCCTGGGAATTCTAGGAAACACTTTAAATATACTTGTTTTATGTTCTACAGGCATAAATACACTAAATGTATTAGGTCCCCAACACATTACACCTACGTACATCAACTTTTATGAGCTCTATCTATTTTATCAGCTCTAAATCCATAGGCATTAATATGGAGTTGGTCCCCTCTTTGCTGCTTCCACTCTTCTGGGAAGGCTTTCTACAAAATTTTGGAGTGTGTCTGTGGGTATTCTTGCCCATCCATACAGAAGAGCATTTGTGAGGTCAGACACTGATGTTGGACGAGAGGATCTGGCTCGTGATCTTCATTCTAGTTCATCTGTACAATCCCATAGCATTATCCCTCCTTTTTCAAACAGTGCATGTGGCACAATGCTGACAGGCAGGTAAAGTTCTCCAGGCACTGGCCAAACCCATACTCACCCATCAGACTACCAGATAGAGAAGCATGATTTGTTACTCCATAGAACATGTTTCCACTGCTCCAGAATCCAGTGGTGATGTGCTTTACACCACTCCACCCAATGCTTGGCGTTGTGCTTGGCAATGTAAGACTTGCATGCAGCTGCTCAGGCATGGAAACCCATGCCACCAAGCCCAGTTTTTGTGCTGATGTTAATGCCTTGGGATGTTTGGAACGCCGCAGTTAGTGAGTTAGCAGAGCATGGGCCACTTTTACGCACTATGTGTCTCAGCACTTACCAACTCCGCCCTGTAACTTAACATGGTTTGCCACTTTGCGGCTGAGTTGGTGTGGTACCTAAATACTTCCACTTTCTAATAATATCACTTACAGTCAATTGTGGAATATGGGGCTAAGAAATTTTATGATGACTTGTTGTAAAGGTGGTATCATGTTAAAGTACCATGTTGGAATTTTAGAAAGACCCATTGTTTCTCAAATGTTTGTTAAAGCAGACTGCATGTGCTTAATTTTATACGCCTGTGGCAATGGAACTGAATGAAACACCTGAATCTTGTGATTAAGAGGTGTGGCTCAGTACTTTTGGCCATATAGTGTACTATGTGTGAACTATCCGTCCATCTATGAAATACTATGCATGAAATGCTGTTGTAAAGAAAGCATGCTCAAGAAAGTCTTTGTTTTCTTCTAAAAGCTGTAATTTCACAAATGTACATGGACATGATCTTATAAACACATATATCAGGGTGATCTTCTGAGTTTAAATATACATAAACTTTCATAAATTTTTAATGCCATTAATCCCTCAGATTTGCAGAAATGTTACAAACTCTGGAGTTCTAAGTTCCAGTGAGAGCTGTAGGTCCTTTACACTGAGGTCAGCTCCATTACACATAAACACTTCCCTTTCTCCCTCCTTTGCCTGTCACTTTCTCTAATAGCACCTTACTATCTGCTCATTGAATCAATGAGTGAAGACGCTGTTGTTGTCAGAGCTCCCTAAGCTTCATTATTACATCTATACTCACCAAATACATGTAAATCTTAATTTTTCAGCTGTTCCATAACCATGCTGTCCACAATTAACTCTCAAATTAAATTAGGAGTTTCAGGGAGGAGACTGCCTGTGGATCACAACAGCATAACAAGGTAAAGACTGAGGGAAAAAACTCAGGTGGCCCATGGGTGCTGACAATATAAAAAAGCACCTTTTAACAGATTACTGAAAATATAGAAGAATCCAGGAAGAGCCAAGGAGAATTTAATTTGGGAATGAGCTGGGGCGTGCATCATATCAAGTAGTTAGAGAGTTTTAACGTCCTGGGGAAAGATTTGTTTTGAAATACTCAGCTTGAAACTTTAACTGAAGGACTTTTAAGGACCATCATGCCTCGTTCACAACTCCTAATTGTTCTACTATGTTGTCTTCCCTTGGCAGGTATGTAAAAACATATTCGGTTATCTTCAGTCACTTTAATGAGTAAAAATGGATCAGTAAGATAGAAACCACTTTTGAGTACTAGACATTAGGCAATCCCTTTCTATGTCAGTGACAGGGGATAAAATCCACAGTGTTCATTCTGTAAAAACATGCAAAGTTTAACCAGAGTCTGTGATGTTAAGCTTTTACATCTTTGTCCTTTCACATACGAGATTTGACTCTCCCACAGTTATCATATTTAATTACATCATCTCTGTTTACAATCCTGAAATGCAGCTCAACAAGGAATCATGAAGAGATGGTTTTGCACTGTGGCATGTACATGCTTGATTTGATAAATTTGGCTCAAAAAGAGGATTGTGGATTTTACCCCTATCATTTGAAAGCTCACTTAGAAGAAATCTTTAAATAGGACAGATTATAACAATATCCAAATGCTCATTTAATTGGTGAAAATTGTGAACATGCTGGATTTATAGTCAGCCATGATTTCAGTGAAATGCTCCAGGGTCTCTGTAGCGTAGGGGTTTACACATATGCCTCACAAGCAAAAGTTTCCTGGTTCCAGGTGTGGATACAAGCCCCTCTCACAGTAGAGGGTTGCATCAGGAAGTGCATCCGGTGTAAAATCTCTGCCAAATTACTAATACTGATTATGCCACTGTGGCGACCACTTGGGGAAAATACAAAGGAGCAGCCAAAGGTTCACTCTACTGTTGCTGATTATCATGAAATAAGTTATGTGGTCAAATACAAATTACTTCAGTGACTTTGTAAGGTTATGCACATTTTACTGAGGGTATTTTTTTCATTGGTAGAAAGTATAAATTTTAAGGTACTTTTTATCGTAGTTACAACTTTAGTTACTTTACAAAGTTAAACTCTTTACACATGGGTAGTTTAAAGTGATGTTTGATTAAATTAAAACACAGGACCTAATATAATATAATATGTACCTTTCGGCTGCTCCCTTGTGTTCTCCGCCAAGGGGTTGCCACAGCAGATTAATCACTGGTAATTTGACCAGGACAAAAGCCCCTCTCACCATAGAGGGTAATATAATGTAATATAATATAATATAATATAATGCAAAAAATGTGAAATGTCAATTTTAGCTCAATTTAATGAGAGAAAATTAACTCTAATTACTTTGACAATTATAAGGCCAACTTTTTTTGTAAAATTCTCAAATGCTGCTTCTTCTTTTAATGATTTTTACTGTGATAATGAAAAGATTAGATTGTTGGTATGGAAGTAACACTTTTACCTCACATTTTACACATTCAGTTTCACAAATTAAGGAGAATATTAAACATTATGGTTTTAGTCCAGCATAGAATAATTCTCTTCTAACACACCATTTAAAACAGTAAAATGCTGATTATTATTTTAATTACTGATCTTCCTAAACTAAGCCAATAGTTTACACATAAAGTCTGGATAATGTTGGGAGAATCAGGGGCTGTTCCTCATATGCAGGACATTATCTGCATGGGATGCATGCTCAATAATGGAAATACTTAGGTTCTGGTGGCGGATGGTGTCCGAGCGTGCAGGAGGAGGCACACGTGATGCCCACCTACACTTTCTGACAGCTGCCAGCTCTGTTCTCACATGTTTAAACTTTACACGAGAAAGCTGGCTGGTTCAAGACAATTTAATGATGGATCGGATTCATACATTTATATTTGCTTGGAGATGAGTTGAGGGCGTGTGTTCAAACTGCCATACATACATTTAACTGTTTATACTTATCCAGGAGTGGCACTTTTCATGACTTATGAAGATGTTTTCTTGCTAAAAATATAAAATAAAAATAAGATCATGACTGTTTTTTTTTTAGAGTTTATGCTATTATTTACAATTCAATTATGTAATTTCTTTAACAGTTAAGGTTGACTCCAATAGCACTATATCTACAACATGGCTATTTTTATCCCATCCAGCCAAAGGAGTGATCAGCTTATCCCATGATGTCCGTCATCCATAAACAATTCACAAGAATCACTCCTCGTCCTACAATATTGGTCAGAATTTAGTCAAACTTGGCCATGATGATCATCTCAAGGATCTTTTCCCAAACTGTGCTCAAGGTCAAGGTCAAGGTCACATTCGTCATTTTATGGGCATTTTTTCTAATTTTACATGAATCACCACTCCTGAGAGTATTGGTCTGGATTGTAATTTTCATAAAACATGTGTTTGCATGTACTCCACTGCCATCTACACATAACTGGCATCATCAGGTTTACTCATGGCATAATAATGTCTTAAGCTAGCTTAGGGCCAGCCAAGAACTAGGTTGTAGTGTAGATGAGGCACTGGGTCCTGGAGGGCAATTATGTAGTAATTACCTGGTTTGCCAATATGATAAGCATAATTTGATATTTTTGTAAGTAGAAAACTTGAAGGTCAGTTCACAGCATTCCATTATTATATTCCTGTTGTGTTGGCAGATTTTTGGATTTTTGGTTCTTTTAGACAGTAGCCATACTGCTAATAGCACTGTGACAGCTTGAGCTATCACTTTTTCACACATGTTGCATACCACTCCTGACCTGTTGTTAGTGATGATCCTGATCTTACTGGTCAGAATCATAGAGCAAGAGATCTTATTGGCTGACTCCCACACTGAAGGCATGGTTGGGGCCTTGTCATCACCATTAGGCTAACATCAGTAATATGATCAATGCTTTGACATAATGATGCCTTCACATAATTTTCTGCCTTTTATGGCTGTGGTTGCTACTGAACATATAGTCGCAATACTCCTGAACCCCAACACTTTCCTTTTGTGGTGAACAAGATCAATTGGTCCTGGATATGACTTTTTGTAATCCTTCTTGACTTCTAGGCAAATTTTCATTCTCATTAGTTAATGCAATACAAGCAATGACAAGAAACTTTTTCACTTTCTTTGTGCACTTCACACGTTACAACCTGGGAATTCTGGACTGTGAGCCAAATGAGCTACGACATCGCCAATGTTCTTGTTTATCTTCAATTTTTTTCATAATGTTAAAAAAAATCTAACACTGTATGTTATTAATATAGTCACTACTAATCAGTAGTGACTATATGAATGTATTAATTGGTAGTCAGTTAACACAAACAAACAAAAACAAACAAACATTTAATTGTCAGGTTTGTGGAAAGCAGGAATGAGAGGACCCAAATGCAGATTCAAAGGAGGCAGATCAAAAGGGAAAAAAGCGAGCCTTTATTTGGCTGTTGCAAAAATATAATGTCTAGGAATACAGGGGACTCAAGATAAATCCAAATGGAAAATTGTCAGTGGCATGGAACACACAGGGAAGTAAACAGGCACTGCAACAAAGACTAACTGAAAGGCAGGACTATAAATACACACAGACTGATTACAAAGGAGGAACAGAAGGGAAAGAAACACACGACCACAAACATGGAATCAAGGATCATGAGGACAGGAACAAAAACTCAGTACAAAGCACAGGACACAAAGGATCACAAAGTAAAACATGAAATGCACAAAGACTCAAACTAAGCACGGAGACACAAAAACAACATACAGGGAAGACACAGGGAAGGTAATAACCCACACACAAGAACTCAGGAGACTAACTAAAATATGATGACTTGGATGTGAGCTCTAAGAAACTAAGATCAAAACAACACAAAACAAAACAAGAGTCCATAAACAATGAAATTCTGGAATAAATTGCAAACAGAATATACTAAGAATAGCAAAACAAAAAAAACCCCATTAGACTAAAACATAAATGTAGAAAGTTAACTAATTAAATGCCACAAAAGTGACAGAATTTTCCTTTAAAAACACAAGGGATGGTGATGCAAACAATTAGTTTTCACTATTAAATACTGTGAAAACAGTCTTAAATATGATAGTGATATACTGTATATGCTGTATGTATGCTGTATATTTGCAAGGCTGGTAAGAAATACTCTGGCAATTTCTTTCATGAAAATTGTCTGATGATCCAATGAAAGAAAAATAAATGTATTATGACAACCTAATTATCAATATCAAATTAACTGTCAGACCTATTAACCAATGAATTCAATACGGACCTCACACGGATAAATCAGTATCAGTATGTTTGTTGGAAGAAAACTTGCTGCAGTGCACAGAAATTGTCTATTACTAAGTTAGTCCACCAGGGAGCACCAACAAGTCTATTTTTATTATTTAAATGTGCACATCTTTTTAAGAAGCCACAGTCTGGGTTATGCCAAACATCATAAAATTTACAGTATGTGTTAATTTTATCTTTAATCTTTTTATGTTGTGTCTATCTGCGGGTATAATAATTCTCTTGTTGTTGGTGTCACCCCCAGATTTTTACAGTTGATGGCACACACACATATATATATATATATATATACACACACATATATATATACTTAAGGAGTGCAAGCAATTTCCTCCCTGGGATTAATAAAGTATTCTGATTCTGACCTAACTCCCTCTTTCTGTCCTTCAGCCTGTTTGCGCTGTTACACCTGTATGTTTCCGGCCATCTCTCCACTGGACTGCTTTAAGTTTCCTACAGTATGTTCAGCTGGGCAGCGCTGCCTTTCAAGTGTAGCCACAGGAAGACGAGGTGAGACCTAGATCTGTCTGAATTTTATTAGATTTGATTTTTTTCATCAACTTATTTAACTTATTTTAGAAATGCACAATACAGTGCTTAATAGGCCAGAGTCTAATGGGACATTTATAAATCATTTACTTCACCTCGTGGCCTCTGAGCACAGATAAACTGTCTGATTTCTTTGTGTGCAAATGTTACAGATACTTTAAACTCTCTTTTCCCATGACTTAAATGTGAAAGCAGAATCAAGTGAAAGAATGACTCAACAGATTGGACTTCAGCACCATTTCTCATCAGGCCGGTTGTCAGCTTACTAATACGTACCTGTAATGTCAAAAAATGATGCCTAAAAATAACACCCCAGGCTCTCTAGGTGGGGCAAAATGTTCACTGTGTCTCATCGGAAGATGAAGTTCCCATAAACACTCACTTATACATATAAATCTGTGCTGCATGTGACATTCTTCCCTGGTGGTTCGTTTAATTGTTTCATGAACCAACCTTCAAGGTGCTCTTTAGTTCCATAAGAACCTTTTTATTTCCAGTACATGTGTGTTTTCAGATTTACTGCTAGATTAAACTGTTTCAGTTTAATTTTAGAATGCTCCCAGTCAGGGACTTTACCTGAAACTGTTTAATTTGCATGACAGGTTAAGAGTAATCTTGTTTTATGGTACTTCAGCATACTGCAGCTTGTACCCTGTGCTGTTCTGTTTATAATTTGCTGTGCTCTGAGTTTTGTTTCTTAATGCATTTACTGCATACATTGAATTGAATTGCATTGAGCATTGTGCATGTTGTTAACATTTTTGTTTGTTTTATAAACTCTATAAGAAGTCTGCAGCATAACACATAATGCGCTTCAGTACCTGAATTGGATAAGTGGAAAAAAATGAATGAATGAATATTGAAGCCTGGCCTCATCATGAAGTGCTTGGAGGATTAAGAAATGAACTTGCATTACTGCCTCATGTTTGCATGCTCACTTATGTCCATGTTTGGCCAGACGTGATCTTTCAATTCCAAACTTGATCCTGCTAAATGTTTGTGTGAAATTTTGTCACACTAGGTTTATGGATTCCAAAGTCATAGATAGGTAGCACAGTGACTTCTTTGTGTGGAGTTTACTTACTTTCCCGGTGCCTGTGTGGGTTCCCTTTGAGTACTCCAGCTTCCCCCAAAGACATACATTTTACTTTAATGATTAACCATTAATTTGCAATTCTAAAATGAATGTGAATAGTTGGCTGTCTCATCTCTTGCCCCATGATAGCCCCCATCACCTTCAATTGCATAGGTAGAAGAAAATAAGAGTTATGGCTTAAAACATGTTTTATGAGGTCATTGTAACCTTTCACAGATTATCATCAAATCACTTCATCCTTGGGACCAAGTGAAAGGAAATTTTCAGAAGAATGGGACTGATGGATGGATGGATGTAGGTGCAGATGGACAACTTGTAAACATAATGCTGTCAACTGTATATTAGAAAGGGTGATGAACAAATTTAAAGTGTTTTTTCTAGACTTTGACATGTGCTGCATGAAATACCATGAAAAGGATCAAACATCCTTCTGTGTTCACAATCCAGTATCAAAAATCCTCATATCTAGCTCAAAGATGTATAACAAGCCCCTCTCACCCTGGAGGGTTGCTTCAAGACTGGCATCCGCATAAAACCTCTGCAAATTACCAATATGGATTAATCTGCTGTGGCAACCTCTTGGGGAGAATACAAAGGAGCAGCCAAAAGGAGTGTAACTGAACAAAAGAAATGAAGTGACATTACTATAAAGAGAAAATATTCTTAAGGAAAATGTATTAAAAACTTAAGACATGGAAATACCATTTTTTTAATCAATGTTTGATAACTGCACTCCTTTTTCTGGTCTGACAGGTGCACTACAGCTGACAGTGTATGAGAAGAGCTGTGCCATCCCCACCCAGTGTAATGTGAGCGGAGAGAAATACTCCTCAGGCATCTCCTTCAACTTCACCAATGTGTGCTGCGATACTGACCTGTGTAATGGTGCTGTGTCCATTGCTGCCCTCAGCTGGGCAGTAGTGTTGCTCTGCTTGCTGCCGGCACTCAGCCTGCTGCTGGCTTGAGCAGCAGAGGTGATAACGGTGCCTTTTCAGTCTTATTACCCTCGATAAATACTAAAAAATTGAAACACTGTCACTGCTTGGTTCAATACGAAGGTATTTTATTGGGACATTTATAAATGTTAATTTGTACAAGCTTGAAAGTACAAAATACATTTCAGCTGTGGTATTAGTTTGTCTTGAATGTTAATTTACAGTAGGTGTGTGGTTTAGTGTCCACATTAATTTTTTTTGATCCTGTGGACTTTTAAGTGGAGCTGCTTTTGACTACATGATGGCAAAAGGCATGAACAAAAAACATTAAAGGATAAAATATTTGTAGGGAAATGCAGATGAAAGTGCAAAGCACAATATGAGTAACAAAGCACATGGATAACATAAAAGTTAAAATAGTTAAGAAACAAATTATGCAAATTAAATTTGATGCATTTACAATGTTAAACGGTCCCTGAAGTTACATCAAGTCCTACAGGAAGAAGTGAAAAACTCTTCCACAACTGGAGAGAAGAAATACTACAATATATATTAGCACTGAAATTATTCAGACTTGATCCCTTTAAACACTAGTCCACTTTAAAAAATAGATAAAATCCAACAATTCAGTCAAGTAAAATGCATCCTCTCTCCCAACACCAAACAATTAATCAAGGAGGGGTTACAACCTCGGTAGAGAAATAATTAACTTGGCTCTCACTGTACTTCTAATAAAATCAAACCCTGTCTAAGATTGTCTTTTCAAATCTGTTTTAATTGCACTTAGGTTTATTTTTTAAAATGAGTATCACCCTGATCTGACAGACACACGACACATAACAAAGCTGTCTGGAGCTCACAATAAAGAGGTTTATACCACAAACTATAACTGAAAACAGCCTCTATAAATGTTACAACTGCCTTTTAGTTCATAAAATCCTGCACAAGCTGCTTCTACAGTCAGACAAGTCATGTTATTAGTTCCAGTTCCTCCCAGTGAGTTAATTTCAAGTCACTTAAACAGGAATTTCACACAAGCACTTCTTCTAAGAGTTGATTAACCTACAGGACACCTCTGAGGACGCAAGGTTTTTAAAGGATAAGGCTGGTTCAAGTGTATTTTTTACTGTCAGCCAGTCCATAAAAACTCCATAATCAACAACGCATTTAACTTACTATAACGTAACCTACTAGTTATTGAAAAAAAGCAAACTAGCCTGAAATAAATGTTCATGTCCTGAAATGTGGGTAGCACAGTACTGCAGTGGGTAGCACTGTAGCCTCACAGCAAGAGGGCCCTGGATTTGAATCCACTGGCTGGATGGGGCCTCTCTGTGTTGAGTTTGCATGTTCACCCTGTACCCATGGGGGTTCTCTCCAGTTACTCTGGCTTCCTCCCACAGTCTTGTCTTAAGACATGCATGTTAGATTAACTTGTGATTCTAAATTGCTTTTAGGTGTGAATGTGAGAGTGAATGCTTGTCTCTCTGTGTTCGCCACGTGATAAGCTGGAGACCTGACCAGTCGGTACCTTGAAACAGCTGGGTGCCCCCCTGTGACACTGAATTGGATAAGCAGAAGAAAATGAATGGATGGATGGATCCTGAAATGTTACAGTTACTGTTTGTGAACTGCAACAGCTGCGTGAAAAGACAATATAAAAGATCGACACAGCTTCTGGGTCAGGGGAGCTGTCCGTCTGTGGTTTTAGCATCTTTTGTGGCAAGTGTTTTTTTTTTTTTTATGAGAATGAGAATTCTAATAGAGTGTCCACACTAAAGTCAGCATGTCAAGGAAACTACAGCAAGAAATCATAATTTAGCAGGGTGACGCCATTATCATTCAGTCAGTCAAAATTTGCTTTGTGTTTATCAGTGGGCAATTTTGTATCTTCTGCAACTTTCCTGTTAGTATTAAAAGCAGAAGGTCCTGAGAAACATTTTCATGGAATTAACTGACAATAGGAAAACAACTCAAAGCCAGCCTTACTCTTTAATTTTTTTTACCAGCAACCAAAAAGCAAAAACTGTTAAAACTATTTATGGTGTAAACATTATACTTATGCCTACATAAAAAAAAAAAAAAAAAATCACCCTCTAAGTGGCATTAAATGGAGCAGGACAAGTGCTTTACAATTTCATCTACAGCCTCCTTCAGTACCCAACAGGCAGCACTGAATAAACAGGCCCTCACAGTGAATCTCACAGAAGCTTGGTAATCTTAAATAATCCTTCACGCCTGCTGTGGGAGCACAGAAAGGGGAAGCCCGCCTCTATTGAAACAGTTTCCTGTCTCTGTAACTGTTTTCAGCTCTGCCTCCCTTCATGAAACCCAGTCTGCACCCCCTTTCCTCTCTGAGGTGCACTACAAAGAATAAATGTTTTAACACTTACACAGAAGTTGGCTTTAATTTTAAAAAAGTGATTCTTTACTGTAAAAGGCCCCATTCCTTTATTTACCTTGAAATAAAGTCCGTGTGAAACATCTGCGATTATAGGCTAACCACAAAAGACTCTTTGGCAGGTGAGCTGGTGCTGGTATGTAGATTTCACTTCCTTAATCAGATTAACACGATTTGACTTTGCCAAAGTGAAGATTGCAAGGTTACAAGTGAAAGTTTGATCTGATAGGCAGCTTTGTGTCTGTTGAAATTACCCCCCAAAACATCAAGAACACACTGTAGCAAATGTCTTGAAGAAGAAGGGAACGAGAAGCATCAGTGTGTACCTACTGATGGTAAAATTGTACACAAGCAAGGCTGTAGTTAGAAGAGTGTGAGAAATGTGGATGTGTTCCTGCAAGCAACCAGGCCAAACTTTTTGTTCATGTATTTGTTTTCATATCAGCTTCTCTGAGCTGCTTCCTTGTTTCCCTTAATGACGTAAACCAAACAGTTTCAGGTGAGTAAAAATAATGGAAACTAGTTCCAACATTGTGAAAGGTGATATCTTATCGCACTGCAAGAAATGACCCTGCAGGTGTAAAGAAAGACCCCTGCAGCACAATTCATAAAGAAAAGGATCAACCACGTTGCTTGCAGAGTGAATGCTTGTGAGTGTATGTGTGTCTGTGTGTGTATTTTTGTGCTTTCCTATGTTTCTCTGCTGATATATTCAGAACATGTACCCCGTTTTACCACTACTTGAGAGCTTTAGCTACAGAGGAGTACGCAATGTGGATCTCCTCATCAACTGGACAGGTGGAGGAGAACTCCTCCCTGGCATATGCGGCGTTCAGGTACCTCCAGAGGTTTGTCAGACTCTGAGGAATGGTGAAGTTTCTATATTTCAAACACACCACCTACAGAGAGAAATAAGGAACATAAAAAACAGGCTAATCCTTATAATCCACTATCGTCATGCTATGATGGTTAAAAACCTAAGACTACCTTCACAATGTGGAGTTTAGGCAGCAAGTTGCAGTCAGCCAGAGTAAGTGCTTGGCCATCCAGGAAGGGGCGAGATGAGGAAGTGACCTCATCGGCACTATTCTCGTCGATCTCATCAGGAAGTGGGGAGCCAAGGTAGTCATCCAGCTTCTTCAGAGCCTTCAGCAGGCCTTTCTCTAGATCTGAGCACATGAGCAAACAGACAATACTCAATGTAAAATTAAAAGTAAAGGGAGAGTTCCTGAATGAATGGAGTAGATTTTAAAATTTAAAGAAATACAAAAATCTATATAAAATTTTAAACCAATAATTGAGTTGTTTGCATTGAGATCAGAGTGGCCGCACACACAAGAGCACCAGGTGACCTGTTTACATGCTGAGCTCAGACCATAATGTTATTAACAGATGCTCCCTGCTGGTTTCCAGCCAATCAGGAAAGCAGCTCAGCAGCATTTGATGCAGAAAACAGCAACAAAGTTAAACCAGGTGCTATTATAATAAGATTTATTTTATTGTAAAGACATGTCATACTTCTGAACTGAGCTAGCTTACTTTCATTGGCCTGAGGGTTGGAGTTCTTGATGTAAGCAGAGAACTTGGAGAAAACGTCCAAGCCTGCTGTGTTGGACTCTGGGTTACGTGCAGACAGACGGGGATACCTAGATGTCCAAACACATCGGAAATACAAATTCACATGAAAAAAAAGAGCTTCGGTGCATTACAGATAACATAAAACTGCAAGATTATAACATAATATGGCTGCAAGTAACTGTTATGTTCATTATCATTAACCTATTTATCGTTGTGTCTATGAAATATGATGGGGTGTAATTATATGAACAGTAAATTGGTTGTGGGATTTTTTAAAAACTTCAGCAATATAGAATTACATCGACGTGTAGAATTAGTTGCTTTATTTTTATCTGGGATTCATATTTAAATCTTGTGGTTTGAAGTCAGTGTGCAGGAGTTACTTTTTCACTAGTCTAAAAATGCTGCATTTTGCTGAAAAACAATAAAAATAACTTTGCTGAAAGCTCCAGAAGACATCACTGACTGTCTCTTACTGTCCCAAACCTACTGAGATAGTCAGATTTTTATCAGGTGAGATAAGACAGTAAAAAAAATCGAAGTATCTAACAAGCTGAGGTGGAAAAAGTTTCACATTTCTCCTTGAGATACAACAGTAATCTACATCAGCACATCATTTCAGTACAAAAAGTAAACAGATGAAGCTAACAATTACTTTGGAGGGCAGAGATTTTCCTCCAGGAACTCCTCAATCTTGTTGGTGTCAGTTTTCACCTCGCTACCGTACAGCAGGAAGGGGGGCTGAGCACCCGGTGCCAGGTCCTTCAAGATTTCTGGCTTCCTGAAAGTGGACGGAAAAAGTCCAAAAGACAGACAGGAGAGAGTGAGTCAGAAGGAGGGAGAGGAAAACGAGAGAAGCAAGATTTCCAACCGCACTTTAATACTCATGTGTCGAACTTTCATCTAAAATTGGAGCCATGGGGGCTTTTTAAAAATCTTTTTACACCTGATATCTGAATGAAAAGAGCCATTTCATTGGGGCTGTTAAAAGAGTAGGCAGACATTTCCCTTCTGTGCCAGCTGAAACCAGCAGAAAGAGAAAGAAATAAAATACATGCAGGCATACAGTGTGTGAAAGACGAGTGTTTTCACCTCCTCATATCCACTGTGGTAACGTCAAAGGTGACTCCCTTTAGCCACAGCACCATGAAGAGACGCTGAGAGAAAGGACAGTTGCCGATGCTCTGGCCATCACTTCCCGCCTGGGAAACAAAAACAGAGAAATGCAGTCTTTTTTTTGCCACCTACATGCTTACAGGGGATGTCAGTTAATGTTCCAGTCATATTTCAACTTATTATTTCTAATAATGTTGTCCATAAAATGCTGCAAAAATCATAATTTCCTTCAGACATTCATCTAACTTGTTTTGTCTGGCCAGCAATCCAAAATGCTGAGCTATCCAGTTGATATTGTGACATAGAAAAACATTAAATCTTCACATTTTAGCTTTTGAATATATGTTTCTGTCCATAGATGCACATGACAAGCATATTGCTGCTGCAGAATAATGTGCATGTGAGTTTTTCCACTCTTGCAAAGTCATCACTCAGGATGTTTGTCACAGAAAAATTTCAGCCTTAAGCTTAAAGAGCTTGAACCTTAATGACACGTGAAAGTGAAAGGATGAAATGCAACATGGAAAGGAAAATCAGAACATCAATCACATTGTAGCTCACGATCCCTAACAATTCACAATTACTGTAATGTATGAAGTACAGAAAGTAAGGGATAAGTTCTCTTTTCATTGGTTGGCTGTATTGCATAAACTAAGGAAAATTAAAATCCACTGAGAAGTCAAGGAGCCTCACAAACAGTCCTAACCAGAACAACGGCCCTAATTTTTGACTGAACCTAACCTATCCCCAAGACATTATTATTGCATAAATAAACCTCATGACAGCATTTATGTATAGATGGCAGAGAGGCACATGCAAACACTCACTTTATGAAAATCCAGACTAACACTCTTAGGAGTAGCGATTCTTGTGAAACCAGAAGTAATGCTTAAATAACAAATATGACTTTGAGTGCAGTTTGGATGAAAACTCTTTACTTGATTGTTGTGTGCAAGCTTAAGTAAATTCCGATCAATACTGTAGAAACAGTAACTCTTGTCAATTGTGGATAGACAGACAGATACCTCATCATGGCATTAGCTCATTGGTCCTTCAGATAAATGAGCTACAAAAGCTTAAAAACTTGTCTTAAAAAAAAAAAAAAAACTTTCTTTAGGGCTGCTTGCAAAGAATAAATCCAAAATTTTTCCATTTGAAAAGAGAAATGTGACAACCAGTCCCATAAGGTTTTCTTATTTATCTTTACAGTTGTGATTTTTCGCTTTCAGTTAACCTGGGATACGTTTGGTGTTTAAATAATGAAGCAGTAGATGAAATATAGTCCTGATGAACACAAAATGAAAACAAATGCAGCATATGCCATGCTTTTATTCAACCACACAGCCTTAAAATGTGCCTCAATATTGACAGTTCACTATCAGTTACCCTACAATGCACTTACTGACTAAATCCCATCGATTAGTCATATTAACATATTAAGAGTTTTTGGACCTGTTAATGAACCAATGAGACCATTCTGAGCTGGCAAACTCCAACTGAAAATAATGCAGCCTTAGATGGAGCACAGATCATTTCTGTACAGTTTGCAGAACTGCACAAAAAACAGTCACACTGCCTTTAAACGTGCCTTGCGTGGCTCCCCTGCATGAGGTCATGTTTCACGTTGAGCTATATCTGCACTTCCTTTAGGATCTCAAAATGTGGCCCCTTATTAACTTGAAGGCAAAAAAAAATGTAGGCAGCCGCCTACTTGTTCATGAGAAAGTACAGTTATGAGGTCGAACAGGATTTAGAGAAGTTACAACAGCATCTCTCACCCTGCAGAAGAAAAAGAAAAAAAGCAGAGGGTGGTGCACATGTTCACACAGAGGAATCGGTACGTGTGAAGGGAGGCATACTGGTTAGTATATTACAGCATGTTTTTGGCTCAAAGAAAATGGGATTAGCCTGCCTGGCCAACATACTAAATATAGATTAAAGTCGGCTGCCTGCTATCTTAATGTGCGTTTAATTAGATTAACCTTACAGCCCGGTGAGTCAGCAGAGGTGGTAAGAGTGACAGAAATATTGCAACAAATGCATTAAGTCACATTTAGGAGCCGCGGAGATGTCAAGAGATACTCCTGCAGTAACGACAGCCTGAGCAAACCGAAGATACAGATAAAAGTCAAAGCAACAATGTCACATAATGTCGCCGTCCCCGCCTCACTTTTTGTTTTATCTTCTGTCAACCCATTCAGTCGCTTACCTTCACAAAAAGTTCAAGCTTGGGCTGACTGGCGTCACTCATCTTCACCTGCTGCTGCGCAAAACCTTTAAAAGACGGAGACAGGGATTAGAAAGCGTTTAATATGAGGCCGAATGGTGCGCAAAGTTTGCCTAAACCAGAAGAAGTCGCAAAACGCGGGCAGCCCAGCCCATCTTCCGCTACGAATCCTGGTGACTAAACCGACCAATGAGACGCTGCAAAGCGAAGCCTCGCGTGCTGAGCGCCGCTAAAGGCTAAAAATGTAGCTGATTTAAAGTGTGTACAGCCTCGAACCTCACACTGCTCAAAGTTGTCGCTGCCTGCCGCTGCTGGTTTCTCCTCCCAGTTCTGCTGCCTCTGTGTGTGTGTTTGTGTTTGTTTGCGCGTCCCTTGGCTGCAGCGACACAAACATCATCATCATCATCATCCTCCATTTCCTGGTGGTGCGTGACGGGCTGAGGTCCAGATGCGAGGTGAAGGAGTGGTCGGAGTATTCATGTTAAAGGTCATTTATTTCAAAGCAGATGCTCGACGACGAACACAGACAGAAGAGTCATCAAAAGTTACCGAGGAGAGCCATGTTGTTACAAAGCTGGGTTACGTAACAGGCTTGTGAGCACAATAACAGAGCACTTCGCAGGCATGGGTGTAGCTTTCCTTTGAGCGTTTGCTTAGACACATTAAAGGTACTTAAGGTGCACAAAAATGATATTTTGGAGGGGTCGACATGCAGCCAGAGCATTTATTTTTCGTGTTGTGAGATAATATCCCATATCCACTATATGGACAGAAGTATTGGGCCACACCTTTCAATCACCGAATTCAGGTGTTTCATTCTGTCCCATTGCCACAGGTGTAAAAAAAACAAAAAAAAAAAAAAATCAAG